>OX421448.1:4802500-4817500 GCA_949126865.1 Montipora capitata | reverse complement strand
AGTTTGAATTTAACGTCAGCATACATCAGGTTACTTATCATTCTCTGTATTTTCTTCCGCGCCGTTCCACTGCCAATAGCAATGTTTCTCGTGACGCTACCCATTGTTATTAATATACCAACCAGAACCTAATTTGCCGTTGAAACAATGACTTCTTTAATTTGTTCCTTGGTTGGAAAATTGAATATCAAAAGAAATGTGACGTCAATGTTTGTAAACAAGAAATATCGCTATAGCACAAATGTTATTTTCAATTAACGTTTTGTTGGCATAGAGTAGTAAAGTTGACAACCACTCAAACGCCATATTTGGAGAGGAACGGGCTGGTGCCTGTAGGGCAGTTTTAACCCTTTCACTGCCGATGGCTTCCCCATTGACGAGTAAAATCGTCTGGCGTTAGACAGAGTAAAATCTACAAGTTTCAATTTGCATTTTTGGCGGTGAAAGGGTTAAAGGGTTAGGGTCTTGGGTTACGAAAAAGGGAACAGGTGGACATAAACGCAATCAGAAGGGCTGAGGTATGTTGCCTTCCTTTGGACTTTTCCCTTGCAAGTATTTGCTATTTTCATGTGCCAACCTTTTATGCCACAGGTAACCCAGTCTAATGGAAGCAACACGTATTCTGCTAGAGACGATAGGGGACGAGGATGTTAGTCCTCTAAATAAGAAGCGTGGCAAAGAACTCCGCGATTCAATGAAGGAACAAGATTTAGAAAAGTTCAGGGCAATCTTAAACTCGTCTTCCTCTACAAAAGACCTTAACTATGTTAGCAGTTCCGGTAAAACGTTATTACAATTAGCAGGAGACATAACTGAGGAATCCGTGCGTAATGATGTCATCAAGGATCTATTAAATAACGGAGCCGATTTAGAGGTGGCTTTGCTGCACGCCGTACGCGAAAGTAACTCAGAAATCGTGGAAATACTGCTTCGGTATCACAACCAAATACCTCAAGCTTCGTCAAAAAGTCTTAACGAAGAACATGTCACCCCGTTAATCCTGGCCGCGTCGTTACAGAATTTCGAAATTGTCAAGCTATTGTTAAATAATGGATTCACCATCAGCGAACCGAGCAAGCCTCATTGCAACGGATCCAACGGAATGGTAACTGGGAAGCTGGCTTCCGCTTTGCACCGCTTGCACGTATACCGTGGTCTGGCCAGTCCTGTTTATATTGCAGCGTCTTTTCTTCAAAACGTCAACGTTGGCACCGACCCTGTCCGTCGCGCATGCGCCATGAATCAAACACTACGTGAGATGGCAAAGCAAGAATACGAGTTCAGCAAAGAATACGAAGAGCTGAGTAGTAATTGTAACGAATTTGTTGTGGCGTTGTTGAATGAATGCCGCTCCATGGAAGAGATACAGTGCATTATGGAAACAAACGTGGAAGATGCAGCATCTCGTAACGTGAAAGGTCAATTTAATATGCTAGAGTTTGCCATTGCAACCAAAAGCGATAAGGTTGGTTTGCTAAGTTATTTTACTGTGGTTCGTGAATTCCGAAATACCCCTCTCTTGCTTATGTATTGACAATGACAGCTGCTTGTTGACTTTGAATAGTGTCTCCACAGATTCCTTCTATCTCAGTCTTAACGACCACAAATCCCCCCACCCACCCAAAAGAACATTGCTCAATTAACCTTTTTAGGTATCGAGGAATTCAATAACTTGAAACCGGGCATTCATTAAATGCCACAATCCTGGGCAAAAGTCTTTGGCACGGCTATTTCAAGTTTCGTTCTTTTTTGGTCAATAAATAAAACGAAGGCCTAACAATACTCCTTCTTCTTCTCCTCCTTGCCCACCAGAGAAAATGCTGTGTATGAAGAAGGGGAAATAACCGAGCTATCCCTCAACTTGTTGGGGGAGTGTAGGAGGAGATGATTTGCCGTTTAGGTATATGAAGAAGGAAGAAAGAGTGTCTCAACAATTTTTCTTGGATTGTAGCCTTAAGAGCTTAGGCAGAAGCCTTCCCGATTTAGTGATTAGGTGCTAACAACTCTTTTACATTACTGGCAAAGTGCACTTCCAGTTACAAGCAAAATTTATCTTGCAGTTTGTTAGCCACCCTTACTGTCAGTTGTTGTTGCACGCAGAAGTTTACAAAGGTGTCTCTTTCCTGGAGAGGAGTATTTGGAATCGATTTCTCTTGATACTACTGGCGTCCGTTATGTCTCCTGTTTTGTTCACGATTTGGCTCGTTTATGAAAGCTGTTTTCCCAATCATAAAATTGCAAAGATGTTCTACGTTCCTTGTGTAAAATTTCTGATATATTGTGGACTTTACCAATTATTTCTCTTCTTACTGATTATAACATCGTGGGCAAGTGTTTACAGCCACTACGCCTTTAATGGTAAGTAGAAAGGAGAGTCGCTTTTTTTGCGCTTTTAATCTTTATTTCAGTTTACCTCAGTAGTGTTTCGGCCAAGAGGCCTATTAACATTGTAGGCCGAAATCCCAAGGGGCATCTAAGGATCTCCCGCGGCATTAGTCATGATAATAATAATTGATGGCTATGTGTCAGTATGCCGCACAGATTTCTCAAAAAACAAATTCCTTTTTCGCAAGCGGTGTTGCGAAGATTCTTGGCTCTTTGTGTGTTCTTCGACAGTTAACCCGTGAATACATCATTGTGATCGGAGAATTTTCTTCCAATTTGGTTAAATATTGTACAAAGTTAAACTGCAGACAGTAATTCGAGAGCAGCTGATTCGAATGGATGCAAATTCTGACTTTGCAGACTAAAAATTTTGAGGCAGTGCATTCAGTTTTTCATATGATGGTAGAGATCATGGTGATACCTCTCTCAGATAGTACGCTCTGTGACTGGCTAAATTAGCGGGCCGTATTCTACCTTAAACTGAGCTACAGAGAATTCTAGAACCTCAGAAATGGCCTCGAGTTTTTGGTGAACGTCGAATAGGCATTGGGAGTCTTCTGTCAGAACTTGTTGTGATAAAGAATGTATGAAGTATCATCCATTCACCTATCACGGGATACAAAACGTGACCTGGGGCCCGTATCTCGAAAATCGCGAAAACCCACTTCAGTGAACCTGCCAACCACTTGTTCAGGACAGCCGATCTTTTAACATGTTTTTAAGATCGCAGAAAGCGAACTGACTGCGTAGTTTGAAGACTCAAATCCTCTCCGTTCTTGAGATACAGAGGGAAATGTGACTCCGAAAATAGCCCGTAAAGTTTCGGGACTGCGTTTCTCGAACGCTCCGATAACTTTTCGGGCCCGCAAAGCCATTTACGAAACTGCCTTCCGCTTGTTTTCGTAGGCTGGTCTTTTAACACGTTTTCTAGGTAGCTAAAGGTAAAATGATAGTAAAGTTTGTTGACTTGAAATCTCTCCGTTCTTAAGGTATAGATGGAATTATGACTCCCGAAAGAGCGCCGAAAAGTTTGGGGACTTTCGAAAAACGTGCACCTGTAGGCCCCAGCTGGCTTGATAGCTCAGATGGTCGTAGAGTAAGTGCACTCAGCCCCATTCGAGCCTATAAATTTTCAGGTTTTTTTCGCAACTGCTAAAGTTGCGTCATTGACTTGGTTTATCATTTTCACTTAGAAAGAGCTTGTTATGTAACAATCAGCGTTCCTAATACAATTTTCAAAGTCAAAATGTTCTCAATTCCTCTCTGCAGACTGGTTGGTTTTATCGTTTATCATTGGACTATTGGTGGACGTCATTAAAGACTTGCTCCAACTTGGAAGAGAGCGTTTCTTTTCCCATGTTCCAAACTCCATGGCTTTGGCAACGGTTGTATTCTTTGTCAGTCATTACATCATTTGGTGGTCAGCTTCAGCAGTGCTGTCTAGGGACGGCGTCAATTCACTAGAGCATCTAACAAATCATAAATCACATGAAATTATGTTAGTCTCTGAGGGTTTTCTTGCTGTGGGGATACTGCTAGCCTTTTTCAACAACCTGTCATTCATGCAAGCCAGTTCTAGCGTTGGCCCACTGTTAGGCGCCTTCGTAGAAATGATGATTGATGTGGGAAAGTTCTCCTTATATTTCTTTTTCATTTTTTTGGCGTTCGCTGTGAGCTTCACCAAGCTGCGCACGCAGTACTTGGCTGGAAAAAGCTACTTCTTATCGCACGCTGAAAACGCGACAAGCGAGCATCATATTGGCAAGTAAGTATTATTCATTACCTTTAAGTATAAAAAGAAAATGCACGTTTGAAGGCGTTCTGAATTGTAACGGTCATGTGGTCAACTCCTACCAGAGATTTAAGCAATAGAGGAGGTTTTCCGTGTTTCCATAACCTCATCTAAACACGATGGGGAGTTGGGAGAATTCGAGACAGTTAAGCAAATTAAACGCGAGACACAGTCGCGGGTTTGCATAACTGTCGAAAATTCTCCCAACTCACCCGAGTGTTAAGATGAAGCTATGGAAACACGGAAAAAAAAGTCCTCTATTGCTTATATAAAATATTTCTCAAAGATAATTCTCCAAATGAAGGAAAATGCTGTTTTTTTTCTTCTAGATTGAAACAGATTTTCTTGATACACACTCATATTTCCTACCAGCCAACCAAAACGCGATTCTGACAACATATAACCAAGCAAAAATTCGTGTGATGTCACAGCCTTTTTTCCATACTCTCATCTCAACACGGGTATTGACCAATGAGAGTGCGGGTACTACCCTAATTATTTTATAAATAGAGGATATTACATGGCCGCTTGGTGATACGAATTTTATCTTCTGGTGCTGATAGTATCTCTCACTAGTTTTGGTTCTTCAGACTCCGCGGATTTTTCTCCAGATACTGTGGCCGTCTTCGCCTCAGATTTCATGAGGAGACTACAATTAGAACTTCTTCTTGATACAATGTTAACACTCAATTAAGTGATAACTTTCCTCATTATCATGATAAAATCACATTTTTTTTAGCCTTGGCGAGAGTATGTCGGTGACTTTCTGGGCGTTGTTCGGTGAAATTGACAGAGACAACTTTCATGTTCCGGAGCAGGGCTTTGAGATCTTGACCAGTGCGAGCGTAATAATATTTGGTGCGTTCAACATCGCAGCAGTTCTTGTGGCCCTCAATATGCTGATTGCTATTCTGAACGAATCTTACACTAGGATATCGGTAAGTTACCAAACCCTTCACATCGTGTTGGCCAATACTGTCCAAAATTGTTGCATTTGGTGTAGAAAGACGTAGATTGATTTCACGTCCATGGATCGGAGGTAACATGCTGCATTTCGACAATTTATATCCTAGCGATGTAACGGGACAATTGTCATCTGAGACCTCAGTACTTTCAACGGCCTGGATCCCACAAATTTCAGTGGTAGAGCATACGAACTAGTAATCGGAAGGTTGTAGTTTAGAATCTTACAAAGGAGCACTTGGATTTTTTCCCGAGTATCCTCGAGTTTACATCGGAAAATACATCGGTTTTCCGGGTTCCGCTCAGTTGTGCTACCCAAAATTAAGTTGAGAGTTTAAAAGTCTTGCAAGGCTTTGGATCAGAGAAGACTGCGACGAATCAAAATTGATTAAAAAGTATTTATGAGAATACTTTTTTGCGTTGTTTTTTCAGTCGTGCAGTAGTCTATTTGACTTTCATAAGTACTTTTTATCAAAAATTGTTGTGTTTGGTTTAGAAAACGTATATTGATTTCTCGCCCACGGAGCGGACGTAACATTTCCTATGAAATTCCGATAGTGTTTCTTTTTTCTAGTGACGCGTGGACTTTAATGCCAATGTTCTCCTCATTCAAGTGCAATTAGTTTTAGAAAGATTTTGCTAGATTCAACGGACACGGTACGGTCCTATTGCTCAGTGGTAGAACATCCGAACTAGTAATCGGGAGCTGGGTCGCAGGTTCGACTCCTGCAATTAAAGAGCACTCGGTGTTTCTCCGCGTATCTCCGTGTCAGCATCGAAGAATAAGATCTCTCAGTTTTCCTGGTGCCGGTCAAGTTGTAGGGGAACTTAAATTTTACTTTGCTCTTTGCGCTGACAAATACAACCTTGTCCAATATTGCCGAGTGCATAAGCAGCTGGTTTTTATCTGTTTCCTGAAGTTGCGTCCTTTTGCTGGGAGGGTTTAAATTAATACCTGCATAGATAGGGAACAAATGGGAATATTCAATGCTGTAGGCTTCTTGGAGTTAACTCTTCAGTAGGCTTCTTGGAGTTAAGTATGGTAAAGTGGCTCCCACCAGTGTGAACAGGATTCCTGTCCTGTCTGTTGCCACATGGTCACTGAATTTCTTCTGGGTTTTAATCCTGCGAGGGACGTCCGTTATTAAAGAAAATGGTCTTTTTCTTTCCCTCTTTCTTCATTTCAAAGGTGGGAAGCGTAATTAAAGTAGTCCACCCCTCCTTCGATGAGAAGGGACCCGTTCAAAACACAGGGAACGTCGGGTCTGCGTGATGGCTTAGTGGAATGCACCACTCATCCGCGGGACGCTGCTAAGCGAACGTTAAGCACCGAAATCTGTAGGAAGAACTTTGTCCTAATCTAAAATTTAAGATGCTTACTAAATGCTTATGCCTCTTTGGCATCGTTAATGACTTAATTTTGGGTCTCTTATATTCAGTTTTCCTTTTTTATTGAATCACAGGAAAAATTGGACATTTCGTGGAAGTTCGTTAGGGCAAAGATGTGGCTTCGCTGGATTCACAAAAGAGGAGTTCTTCCCCCTCCGATCAATGTTTTGTACATATTTCTTCCAGTGTGTTGGGTTGTCAAGCATCTGGCATCAGCCTACTTTCCTAGGCTCGTCAAGGTCAGTGAACAAAGCAATACCACTTAAAATAAAACAGTAACGCTAAACTGATGACTGTCCTTAGGGAGAGGTTGGGCTTTTACAGCCAGTCCCAACTGGGGAGAGACTATAGAGAGTTGTTTAGAAAATATTAAAAAAATGACTTGCACCCGGCTAATTATAACTCGGGCCCTGGAGGCCCTTGCCCCTCGGCCAGGCGACCTACACTAATCCTTTAGTTATTTTAGCTTACATACCAACAGACCAATTTTCATCAAAATAAATTCAACTTGAGATAAAAACATGGCCTCGAGGCTGTAGTGAGCGAAAAGGCGAAAAAGGGGAAACTGCCTTCCCCTATCAACTTTCCTTGCAGTCTCAGTTTTGAATTCCCAAGGGCGCAGCGTCCTCTGTGCCAACTGTCGGCCTATTTATTTGTTCTCCATGGTGATCTTCTGTAGGCTGTTCGCAAAAAGTTTCAAAGAACGATGCACAGCCAGGAGAGCATCAAAACGATTAAGGAGGAAAAGGTAAACAACTGAAGTTACTATTATGATAATTTGACTCATTTTTATCGAGCTATACAGGATAAAGCGGAGCTTCGAACAAATTTAGAGAAAGCAAGAGCGAATTGCATGCATTCGTGGTCTTAGTGACCCGGGATATTCGATCAAGTGGCGCTAAAGTTTTCCTTGTTGTGAGGCAAAATAGTGTATTTCTGGAATGAACGCGAATTCTACAGAACAGAAACAAAAGTCTTTGCGTTACAAATTTCAAGCTGTTATAAGTATGAATCCACAGACTTCAGTCACTTTGATGGTCATTGACGGAAAACCCAGCTTCCGAATTTGTGAAATGATGATCTACGTATTCTGAATGCTGATCTTTGACACTTTTTCCGAACAAGAAAGAGAAACGCGTACGTCTTCTTTGAAAGTTACACTCCACAAGGGATAAAGTACACTAGCAGGGCAATTAACTCCAAGTGTTTTGCACATCGTAAATCTTTACGATTATAGTCTTCAACGGAAAGTAGAGCTATCGTGGAGGTATTTCCTCAATGTTTAAACGACAAGGTTGTATAAGGCTTGTATATAAAGGTTCCGTGCCATCGAAAATTAATTACCTTGAAAATGTTCTTTTTGTAGTCCTCCCATCACCATAACGTGGTTTAATTTGTTTGCTTTATTGTTTTCTTACAAGAGACGAGAGGTTATTCGCCATCTTGTTTTGAGGTACTTGAGACAGAAAAGGGATGGAACCAAGTTGGGTGAATCAGATCAAGAGAAATGTGACAAGAATTCCCGGTAATGTGCGGCCACAGCCTTCAGGAACCGTGTTTCGCTAAGCAGTCGGGTGGTGCGAGAAAGAAAGCCGGGAAATGTCAAGGAAATTAAACGAAAGATCAACTTCTTCGCTTTTTTGTATTTAAGTGGCATTTGTCTATCTTAGACAAAACTCTTGAGAAAAATTCCAGCTTAAACATCATTTGACATGCACTCACAAAATATATTGGTCCTCCCACCTCCTCCCCCCTCCTCTCCCCAATACAAATGTTGATAACATGTTGCAAAATATTGTGCAAGCCTTTGGCCGTTTCTAAACCAACAGCAACAACAACAAATCTTAATTTACAACAATAATCATTTAAGATATGATAACCAGGCTGTACAAGGGATATTTAATATTTTATATTTACTTTTAAAATGCTTAATATTAGCTGCGATTTTATTTATCTTGAACACTGTATAGTATCATGGTAAGAAATTATGGTAAAAACCTACACAAATTGCTTACAAATGCGGAAGCTGACTTTGAAAGAAAGGAAAAAAGAAATAATTCGAAGGCCTAAGCGACAACAGAGTGGGCGAGCAAGTTACACCACATGTAAAGGTGACCGTTATATCGTAGCGATAAATTATAAATTATCGTATACGTATGGAAAATCAAACGGTAGATTTGACTTCAGGCAAACTCGTGATAAGTTCAGGTACACCAATATATTCATTTTATGATTCTCGTATATTAAGTAGAGACACACGTAATTCCTTTTTAAACCTACTTTAATTTATTGACATGACGTAAATTTGGTGGTAAACTGTTCCAAACACGGGTGCCGGATCGCGAAAATGAATTTTTTTGAATTTCAAGTCTGGAAGATTTGTCGTAATAGTTTCCTCTGGTGGCCGATCGAGTTGTGCCGTAACCGTGCACATTTTCTGCTTTCGTGAAAATTGGATTAGGAGGAGGGCGAGGGGAAACTAGAGAGAATTTTAGATTTTATCACACCGACAAATTAGGGAATGGGCATTTTATAGTGGTGTGTTACATTTTCCCAAACGAGTTTCATCCAAGATTTTAGTTCAAGTTATATTAATATTGAGTATAGCCGCAGGCAGGAGCCGATAACTAGAAGTGAACAACAGCTCTGTATTACTGTCACGCGTACGGCGTTTTCGCAGAATTTCCCGCGAATGAGACTCTCGCAGGAGCCCGATGACCAATCACAAGAAACTAACTTGACGTCATAAGGTCACCTCCCCGGAACTGCCTTTGTTTTTTTGCGAAAAGAAAGTATTCTCAAAATAGATCGGTCTGTAAAAATGCCATGACATGGGGTTCGTACGCACTAGGCTGTCAAAGTTTGTTGGGCTCAACCAAAAATCTCAACAAAAATTGTCTCCCCCAAATGTTCAATTTGGTAATCGTGGCCGCACTTAAAAACTTTTTCTTTAGATCATGTCGTGTAAAACATGTATAGTTTTCATGCCTGACAAAAATTTGTCCTGCTCCTAAGCAGGACGACGGCGCCATTAACGTTTGGTAAGGCCTAACAAAATTGACAGATTTTCTCGCAAAAGAAACAAAAAATTGCCCAGAGAGTACGGGCCCATAGGCTTAATATTGGAGTGTTTGCTACTGGGCATGGGCTCATGCCGCAGGTCATGCCAGCTGTCTGTTCAATTTACTCTAATTCTCGTTCCCAGATCCCATCGTTTCTCTTGGCCGCTAGGGCCTTCACACGAGAAAACGAAGCGCTTTGGAACAAAGGAAATTCAATTTTTTCCTGTAAGAAAGCAATGTCGAGTTCCATTTTGTTATACCGGAAGAGATCTTTCTCATATCTTCGTACTGTTTTCAACGTGTCATGGAAAACGGTACGAAGATACGAGGAAAAAAAATTTTGTTTCATTGGTTAGCTTGCGAAACTGCAATGTTGCTTATTGCTTCTTTCCTTGCGACACGAAGGGACACATTCTCTGAGTTAAGGCCACTTAAGGACGGTGCCACCTAATAAGAAGAACTTTTTCCCCCGGGTATGACTATGTACAAAAGTAGATCTTAGTTTGGGTTATTGGGATGTGAAATAAAAATAAGGGTAGCCATGCATTTTTCGGAGATAATACACCTTATTCCAAAATGGCCGCCATTTTAGTATTCTTTTGTTTCCTTGCAAATTGGCCCTCTTGACCTCGCTTTGAAACGTAAAATTCAAAAGAATATTTAAACTCGAACGAGGCCAAAAGGGCCAATTCGCAATCAAACAAAAGAATACTAAAATGGCAGCCATTTTGGAATAAGGTGTATTTGGGTTTTTTTATAACAAGGGGCTTCGGGTAGCCTACGCTTTGTTCGAAGGATTTTTAGCAATGTTTTGGTAAATATCCAGTTTCAATTCCGTAGTCCAAAGTCCACAGTCCATACTCCATGAACCAATGATAGGGTTAAGTGCGATCGTGGATACTTGTTTACATTTAAAAATGTTGTTTACGGCATTGATTCCTATAAAAACCAGAAAACAGATGCTTTGCAAGTCTCTACGATGATATTTTAAAATATTTAATACTTTTTCGTAGCAATACTGGGAGAATTAAAAAATTACGATATCTGTACAGAGTCATACGATAACCGGATATTGCATTGTGTGCAACGAAAACACAAAAACTCGTTTCCGATCACGCACGCAATTCTTTAATATACATTTCCCATCAATCTGTCACGTAGTCTTCCGTGTTTTAGTGGTCATCGCGATTGCCCCTGAAAGAAGAGATACCGAGTGTGAATACCGCTTGAACTGCCTTCTACGAGACAGAGAAATCTTACGCATGCGCAACCAGACCGCGACCCGAAAAAAAATAATAGTAATAAAAAAACTAAGGTCCAAAAACGGAGTCGAATCCTATACAAAGTAAAAAGTGGAATTTTTTGCTTAAACAAAGAAGCGCAAGTTTTTTCACAGTTTTTACTATGCTCGCAGTAAAACAACGTCTAAGATCTTTAAAATAAATGATAAATTGCAACCGGATGATTCTACGAATCTGTTTTTTATCAAAAAAACCTGACGACAGAGCCATTTTTGAGCCTGACAGTCCTCCTCTGCATTTACTAAAAGGCGTCCTTCGTCAATTTTTCACGGACCCATAAATTAATTTCGACTTCAATGGGCCTGCAACGTCCATTTTATATCAGTAATAAAAAGTAGGGATCACCACGCAATTTTAAAAGTCAAATTGGTTTTTTCAACGTTTTGTGGGTTGATTTTTGCAATTTTGTCTCACCCAACTCCGGTGAATGAAGATGTTTGCACCTGTTTTTGTGGTGCACTCTGGGATATTCCCAATGGCGACAAGTCAACAAAGAAGAAAAGTTTTTAACTATTTTAGTGGATATTTCCTTGATTCTTTGGGAAGATTGGATTTCTTTTTTCGGAAAGTGGCTCTCAAGTGTCCAGAGTAAAGTTGCAAGGATATTTGGAGTGAAAAACCTTCGAGATTTTTGTTGCACACTGTAATGGAATCCAACCCGTACGCGCTGAAGCGATCACCAAGCTACTTGCATTGCCAATCGTTTCTTGGGGTGAGCTTACTTGCCTTTGAACGCCCTTTGAAGCCCATTAAAATTCGTTAACTAATTTTTGTTCAGTACTCTGGATCCCCAGTTTTCTTCCACAAGGGGATTTAGAACGGAGGCTGGAAACGGGGGAGGAAGGGGGGTCTCCCGCAGGACGGGTAACTAGTGTCTACGAACCACGGTTCCATTTTGCAGCTCCATGTTTGCACACAACGGGCCAGTATCTTGGATCCCGGTCCCTTGGATCCACTTGGCACCACCGGAGTAGTTACGCACATTTACAGCATCCCCTTCTTCTACTTGGCGCATCTGGCTGTGTTGATCATGTTGTCTCCTTTACCTTGACTGTGCTGCATGGACCTTTTCCCCTACATCTGGTCGTAGGTCCAGATGGGACCTCAGAATGCGCCCCCATCTTAGCCGGGTAGGTTATTCACCAGTCGAGCTGTGAGGGGTAAACAAGACCCATTATCTGACACTACCATCTCTGGTAAGCAATGGGTAGCGAAGGTTGCCCTCATCTTCTCGACGGTGGCACTGGAACTGGCGGAATTCTCACAATGGATATACATCCATTTTGAATGAACATCAATAATCAAGTACGGCCCGGCCATTCCCAGGGATACAATGGGGAACAAGGTGGGGTCTTTTGGTGGCTTTGGCACACTTGACAACTTTTCACCTTTCCCTCGAGCCGTGCGTCCATTCTCAGCCACGAAACATACCTCCTGGCAATATTCTTCATCTTAACAATATCTGGGTGGGGTTTAGTCCAACACTTCTTCCCTCCCCCTAAGGGGGACGGGGGAACCCCACAGAACACCAGAACACAACCTGCATGCACACAGCTCCCCTTTTCTGGAAAAGCGCTTCTCCCTTCCTCCCCCCCCCCCCCCCCCCCATTTCCAACGGACATCTTTCCTGAGAAGCCTGTGTAGCGGCTCTAGAGTGGATTAGATATTGGGCAGGAATTTGCCATAGAAGTTAATCATTCCCAGGAAAGACTTCAATTCAGAGGTGTTGGTCCGAGTAGGGCCTCCTTGATAGCCTCTGCTTTGGTTTCAACGGGGGAAAAACCTTTTGCATCACATTGTCCCAGGCACTCGAGGACGGGATTCAGGAACTGACACTTTGCCCGCATTTACTCGCAAACCAACTTGTGAGAGACGTTCCAAAACTTTCTCAATGTTATCCAAGTGTACGTCAGTGCTGGGTGTTGGATGTTGTCTAACAAAACACCAGCAGAAGGTATTCCTCGTGATAAACCCTCCATGGTTCTTTGGAAAATACCAGGTGCTGAAGAGAACCCATATGCACGATTATGGGAGACGGTTATATCTGTACAACCCTTTGTGCGTATTGATTGTCAAGAACTCCCTAGAGTCCACGTCCACCGGTATCTTCTCATAGGCGTGGCTCAAATCTAATTCTGTGAATGATTGAAGGCCAGCCAACTTTTTATAAAGGATATCTAGCTTGGGAATAGGGTAGCCACCCAACTTTGACACTTTGTTGACTGTAAACTTAGTTGAGAAACTAAATATTTTAAGCAAGAGCCGATACAACGTAGATTTGATTTTAGTGATGTACTATATTTCGGCTGGCCAAACCAGCCTTCTTCAGGTACAATGGGAGTTTACACTGAATTGCTTCTATGTACATATATATATATATAGTAAATGGATGTTGACGTAATACTGTAAAAAATGTGATAAAACATGGCAGTTACAAAGATTTTGAATTCAAATACTAAGAGTCACGGAAAAATAACGGAAATCACTCAAAATAACAAACTGAAATCTAATACGTTTCTTCGCGGATATTAAGACCGTTGGGATCAATTGTCCTGCCTTTTAAAATTAAAAAAGCTTCCCTGGCCTTACGGATCGAGTCTCTGTTAGAAAATATTTGTCCACGGTTGCTTGCTTCAAAACTCTGGAATGTAAACTTAGTGTCCGCAGACTGGAGAGCATTTTCTCTCTCTGAGAGCATATGGCAACGGTCTTGCTTTGTGGAAAATGTCACTAGCTGTAGGGTCAACCTGAATTTTGGCTCTTACCCCTTGAAAGGTCCCTAGACCCTCCTCAAAAAGCTGGGTGTGTTTCTGCAGGATCCCTTCCAAACGCTTGTCATGTGATGAAAGCAGCTTAATTTTTGGCCAGTTCAGTTTAATTACTCCCAGCCAATCCCTTCCTAACAGAGATGGCCCTTCTCCACACACAACTAATAATGGTAGGCAGTACTGCCTCCCATCATGGCAAACATCAACCATACAGGACCACTTTGGTTTGATCTCTTCCCCGGTATAAGTAAGAAGGACAAGTCCAAATGTCTCCAATGGAAGTGCTCGTCTTCCGGAAATCAGGTTCTCATAGTTTTTCTCGCTAATCACTGACATTGAAGCCCCTGTGTCAACTTCCATTTCCAAGGGCTGCTTTCCTCTTGCTATCACAGAGAGAGACTCTGTTGATAATTTTAAAAGGAACTTGAAAACGCCAACATAGCATGATTTTGCTTTCTAAGGATTCTGGGTAGATTTTGGTACCAGACCCTTCAGTCCAAAATTGTGGAAAGCATATTCCATTCGTTTGGTCACCTCTTTCGACCTTTTTCAACAGCGTCCAACAATGTTGGATGATGTTGGATCCGTTTGGCCAGGCCTGTATGGGTTAATGAAAAGATACTGGAAATTCTCACACACAGAGACACCAGTTTAATTCGAAATTTACAAAACTTGGCCCGATTTTAAAATGACTAAAGAAAATCAATGTCTCCAAGGAATAAGGATTCCTGGCTTTGAGATGCACGTACGGGTGTACGTTCGTATAAGGACTCTATGCCCCTGCATATGAACTTTGTGTGGAGAGGAGCTTTTACTGCCAAAAGTAAACAAGGAATACTCCCCGGACTCTAAATGCTCCCCTTTTGTACCATTTTCCCCACCTATCAGTAGGTGAGTAGACTGAGGATTGCCCTCCTTCTTGTCACTATCTGATTTTGGCATGTTTTCTTTCTGTTTTGCTTGGCACACCCGAGATCGATAAATGACCCAATTTGCCGCACGCACAACATTTGGCATCCTTAAAATGACAGTTCCTTTTGAGGTACTTTCCATCACAACGATAACACTTTACATCGCCACCCTTTGCAAATTTTGCATCATTTTTGTTAAGTAGAGTATTCCCTTCTTTGGAATCACCT
Organism: Montipora capitata; assembly: GCA_949126865.1. NCBI lineage: Eukaryota > Metazoa > Cnidaria > Anthozoa > Scleractinia > Acroporidae > Montipora > Montipora capitata. Next base: position 4,802,701 of record OX421448.1, on the reverse strand, counting down.
TTCTGAATCTCTGAAACATCCTTATCTAAGGCTTTGATTGCGAGGGCGAGATAAACTGCCTGCTTTAGGGTTAATTTAGGTTCAGCTAGAAATCGACGTTGTATCTTTATGTCGCGGACACCACGCACAAGCCTATCACGTAGCATTTCATCCAAAGTCGTACCAAATTCACAATGTTCAGTACGGTGCTTCAACTCGGCT
>OX421448.1:4790000-4792500 GCA_949126865.1 Montipora capitata | reverse complement strand
GGACGATCCTACTTCATTAAATTTTTATATGAATCTTAAGATCAAACCATTTGCCGTCAATCAGAGTAAATGGCGAGAGACCTTTCCTCGGCGCCATCTTCCTCGAAATAATTTTTTGGGTGCGATACGAAACTGAAGAAAACTCGTGGGGAAATAAATGGCGGCCCTATGTAATTAGTCCGTGGCGTATTTAATAAGATTATCACACCTGCAAGGGGAAAGCATAGCGTGAACAATGCTTATAGTGCAAACCTTTTGTGTCTTTTCACGGTTATATTTCTTCGACGGTCCCGATCTCTGCGTCACTAGTTGGAAACATGAAATTTTTTCCGTTTCGAGAGCTTATTCAAAGAACAGCCCAGCTTTAGTTACCCCTTAATTTGAGAACGGTCCCCTTCAAATTATTTGGTGATATTTTGGTGAATCTGATATGAAACATGAAGCTGATCATAGCAAGAAGCCATCTCAAAGATTTAAACAGGATTTGCATGTTTAAGTGAAAAAGCAACAGATGCTTTTAGTTTTTTCTCATGAATTTTGCCATTGTTCATTAAGCTCTAGAAATCCAGGAAAAGGTCAATACTAGGTACTTGTTATTTCTGGTTAAAAAGTGGTTTATTCGACATAAACTTCAAGGAGTTTAATTAGCAAAACGATATTAAAAGAAAAACGAGTCATGTAGGAAGTTTGTATTCGGGTCGCGTTTTCTTTCATTGTCATGAATACTGGGATTAACGTTGAAACTGATGCAAGGTTTCGATAATTGAAAAAACTTGAATACGAAATTGAATACGTCTAATCGAACTAACTCCTACCGAGTGATACGAATAGTATTTCCCCAACAGAATATGAGACTGTTTTGTTTCTACGTAAAGAAAAGTAACAATAGTCAACTCGTGTTTTCTGTCATGTCCTCTACGTGAACATATCCTTAATGAGGGCTTGGTTTTGTTTCCCGTCCAATTGGATGGCGCGTCATATATATTACGATTAATTCGTCTGACACCGTACTGAGTCCAAGAACAAACAGGTTGTTAAACAGAATTTCCATTCGGCGTGATTTTCGTCTTGCACAAATCATACCTTTCTTGCGATAGGAGACTTGCAACAAATGTTTAGGGACATACAGAATGATGGCTCAGAGAGCAAAATTGCTTATGACACACAAGAGGATCATCACGTACATTACACTAGACCATCAATATTCACAAACTCATTATTGTTCATATCACATTACGTAATATCACATTTTAATGCTAATTCCATTGCTTTAATTAAACTCGATTTGACTTCGATTCCGAAATACATGTAATAATTTTAATGACCTTAAAAATACTGGCCTCTCAGGGAAATTGGACGAGGCCTACCCCGTCTAGTAGCCCCAACCCAGATAGCACCTCAGAGTGTGGATTTCGAGATACGGAGGTAATTACTTTTCAATTTCGGTCGTTAAGAGTCTTTTTTTTTATTTCCCTTTTTTCTAAAGTAAACAAATATTGAATTGAAAGCGTTGTCTTCGCACCTGCACTTGATATTGGGCATTTGAAAAACAGGCCGATTGGTATATTAATTCGTTTTTTTTTTAAGTGTCAATTTTTCGTAAAAAGCCAGAAATTTGCTTCGTTCCGCGGGACGCAGCGAAACTCGCCAACTGTTATAAAAAAGGATAAAAAGAGCCGAGAATGAACATCAACACGTCGTTCTCTCGGCCAGAAGCTATCGCAATTTCGGGACAAGATGTGGTATTCGCTGTTTTGTACTCAGCGATCATTCTTCCAGGTATTCTTGGTAATTGCATCATCATTACAATCGTGAGGAAAACACCATCAATGCACACTACGACCAACTATCTCTTGATGAGCTTGGCTGTTGCTGATTTAGTGACTCTCTTACTCTGTCCTGGATTATACGACTTTGCTCTAACATCGGTTCGTCTTCAGGGATTCTCAGGAGACTTGATCTGCAAGTTGTTTGCTGGAAATGCTATTGTACCAATCTCTATCAACGCAGCAGTTCTCACGGTTTGCACAATTGCAGTGGAAAGATATTTGGCGCTTGTTAAACCTTTTCATACCACATTACGGATGTCTAAAGAATCTGTTGCGCATGTCATAGTGTTCCTTTGGATCTTGGCTGTGTTATCTTGCATCCCAGATATTAAAGCCAACACTTTCAACCTTTCATCTTTGAAGTACCCTTGTAAGCGTCCTTGGAGCTTGGATGAGTATATGTATAACAAGCCCTTCATTATCTTTACTAGCGTTTGTTTTGGCTTTATTAGCTGTCTCATAATATTTTTTTGTTATTTTGAAATTTTCCGGGGATTGTTCTTTACGGGAACAATTTGCTCACAATCCACAAGGACGTATGCTGAAAGACAGGCCAAGAAACAACTGGCTCGCCTTCTAATCTGGCTTGCGCTTTTTTTCGCCATCTGCTCGCTTCCATTTTCAATTTTCTTTATTTTTCTTGTATTCTCCGATACGAAAACTGTTCGAGA
>OX421448.1:4780000-4785000 GCA_949126865.1 Montipora capitata | reverse complement strand
AATTGTTTAAAGTAGCACTGCTAGCATAATCCGTATGTATTGATAAGCCTGAGAATATTCTTGTTCAATGTTTTAGCTCCATTCGCGGTTTACTAACAGAGGGAGGGTCTCCCTAGGAGGACAGCAGTCTGTGTATTGTGTTGGTCCCAGAATCTCTCATTTTCAAGTTTGCACAATGGCGTTAACCACGCCGCCCGATGACTTGCAACTCTCTGGGAAAAACGAGAGACCAGAAGCAGCAAACATAACCAGAGACCGTTGCCTTTAGTTAAGACAACGACAGCGAAATACCATAGAAGAGGAGCTTGCGACACCAACAAAGTGCCATAGCGTGATGCTACAGTGTAAAAAGCGCTGATAAGTACAGCATTTGGGTAGTTGCATCTTGCATGAAAATAGTAGATAAAATATGTGCGTGACAAACATACTCTCCCAGACATAAAGAGATATATGATTGCTAACATGAAGTGTTCCATTAATAAAGAATATGATATATTTTTTTGGACTTATTTCGCTTATTTTGCAAAAGGAATAAATTTGAGAACAAGTGGCATAATTTGGAAAAACGAGCATAATTTGAGCCTAATTTGGGAAAAAAATGGGCAATGCTAGTAGCATTATATGCTACTTTTACTGGCACAATATATAAAAGCCTAATCGAGAGGTAGACTACTAACTGATACTTTGAAAGCGCAGTGTCGTTTAAAGTGATCCGCGGGTCGAAATTTCGGGGTGCATGGTAATGGTAAGTCCGTTTTGGGTTTTTCGTGAAATCGCGACCCCCGTCGCTTGCTCGTTTGCTTGCCCAAGTGAAGTCGACTTGCCAAGTATTTGTACGAGGCTCTGGCAACTCGTTCAGTGGTACTGCTATTGGTTCCACTTTTTTGTTAGCGCGGGCGCCTTTCCATTCGATCAAAATTTCGAGAAAAACGGGGAATGAAACGATTGAAACGGAAATATTCCGCAAAAAAATTGGACATTTGGGTTTAGGTACTTCGTGAAGTGGTCCTGAAGTTCGGGACCTAGCACTCTTGCCTTGCCAGCCGAGCGCCAAACCATTTTTATCAATTAAAGTTTAATCACACTTTTAGTAAAACTACAAATTCGCAGACAAAATTCTGGGCTAAAAAACCCAGTGCTTGTCGAGATCGCTAAGCTGCAAAAAGCCATATAAATACAAAATATCTTTCAGTTTCATCCCGGAAGCAGCGAAAGAAAAATTCGGGCATGCGCACTGACCAGGCAAATGTAACATAGATGGTGGCCACTAAGATGGAAATTTAAACAGGCTGTGTTACGGCATTGCGCTCCTACTCCGACGCTACTATGCATCTAAACGTTAACCAAAAAATTGCTTTTAACAACACAACTCAAAGCTCCGTGATAAAAAAGTCTTTTTTGGCACATACATAATTTCAGTTATGAACAACAGAGAAACTTTGAAAAAAACTGTTGGGCTGAACAGTTTCCAAAAACCCAAATTACGATCCATTGTATTCTCTATTTCCGTCTTCAATGTTGGCCATCCCTGTTTCCATTTGTACTTGCTGCTTTACTAAAACCTTCCTTCGATGTTTTCATTAGCTATTTTTACGTTTCACTTGATTTGGTTGCCATTTCACTAAACTTTCGCTAAATTTCGTAACACAGCTCATTTGATATTTCCTCTCTAATTTTTAAGGGAAAAGAATTGCACTTCCCGGCTTTTTTCGATACTAACGCTGTGTTCGATTGACCCTATTCCGGAAGAAGAATACGTGAACGATGGTTGTAAACGGTATGTTTGTCATTTTGAAGCAACAAGGATAATAAAGATATGTTCAAAGTAGCATTTTAGCAGATGTTTGAGAATTTTAAAGTGATTCTCCGTCAAAACGAAGGATTTCTAACTTCTATTCCATGTATTTCTATTCCGGAATATGGTCAATTGAACGGCTTCCAATCCATTTGTCTCTTTTGTTCCGTTATGTACAAAGAAACAACCATTTCAAAAAGTTAATAATTTAAAGTATACAGAAAGCATAGCTGTGAGCATAGGGTACACATTTTTCAATTTGACGAATTTAAGTGAACAACGTAAGCTGAAAATTCCCTCGCTCAAATTTACATTCGTGCCCGGACTGAAACTAGCAATATTGATTCCAATAATAACATTAGATGACAGCAATAAAACAGGGCACTACAAACTACATGAAACAAATGCTCACTTTTGCTATTGTCCACAATGAGTCACATTAGAGACTAAATTGGATAGACAGCGAAAATGACCTGCGGCAGGAGCACATGACTTTGAGCGAACAACTCCAATAGTGTTTTCACATGACGTCACGGCGGCCATGTTGGTGTTCCCCGGGGAATTCAGCTCTATTATCATGCAAACGTTTTTTTTTTTTTTTATTTCGGTGGAAAAACAAGGTTACTGATCACGTGAGTCGAAACACTCTAAATTAAGCCATAGCATTTTTACAGACCGATCTGTTTTCAGAATACCTTTTTTCCGCAAAAGAAAACAAGGGCACTTCCAGGTCGGTGACTCTATGGCGTCTGTGATTAGTCACCGGGCGCCTTCGGGAGTCTTATTCGCGGGAAAATCAATCTAAAAATAAATCGGTCTATGAAAACGCAGTACGCGTGACAGGAATACATATAGGGCTGTTGTTCACTCCTAGTCATGGCCTCTTGCCTGTCGCTATACTCAATATCTCCTGAACTACAATCTTGGACAAAACTCGTCGGGAAAATGTCACATCACTATAAAATGCTCATTCCCTAATTTCTCCGTGTGATAAGAGATTAATTTGTCCCTACTTTCCCTTCCCCCTCCTCCTAATCCAATGTTGGTTAAGAAACGGCCAAAGGCTTGCACAGTATTTAGTAGCACATTACTAACGTTAGAATGGGGGAGAAGGGGTACCAATAGACTTCACTGGTGAGTGCAAATCCCAAAAAGTTATTTCTAAGATTGTAGGTAATTAAAACAATACGCATGCAAATGTCACTGAAATACAAAAAGCGAAAAAGATGATATTTCGTTTTCCTTGACACTTCTCGACTTTCTTTCTCACACCACCCCGTACTGTTCAGCGAAACCATGGCTTCACTGCTAATCACATGTCCTTGAAGACTTTGGCCGCGCATTAAAGGGAATTCTGATCACCGTCCTCTTGATCTGATTCATGTAACTTAGTTCCATTCTTTTTCTTTCTTTTCTGTTTTAAGTACCGCAAAACAAGTTGTCGAATAACCTCTCGTCTCTTGTAAGAAAACAACCAAACAAATAAGTTAAACAATGGTGATAGAATGACCAAAAAAAGCACATTTTAGAGGTAATTAATTTTCATTTTATTCGGCCTTCAGTAGCACGTTCGTAGACAATCTTGTTGTTTTAACATTGAGAAAATACATCGACAAAAGCTCTACTAGTTTTACAATGTGCAAAACCCCGGGAGTTAATTGTCCTGTATGCTCTTTCCGATCATGGTAAAGAGGTCATGGGTTCGAATCCCGTTGAGCTACGGAAATTTTTCAGATACCTATGCGATACAATTGCTTAAATTGTCCAGCTAAGTGCGAGGATCATTTCTCCCTTCCATCTCAAAGAATACTGTTCCTGTTCTAAATAATTCGTATTCATTCCAGAAATGCGCTTTTTTGCCTCAACAACTAATAGAAACTTCAGCGTGGGTGGACCCAATAGATAGGCCAGATCACTAAGCCTACGGGTGCTTCTCTTGACTTGTTTTAAGTTCCGCTCAGGGTCGTGAATCCCTCGATAAAATGATGAGTCAAATTATTGCAACAGTAACTTCAGTTCTTTACCTTTCCCTCACTTGTCTTGATGGTCCTCTGTCGGTGCATCGTTCTCTGAATCTACAGAAGATCACCATGGAGATAACAAATAAATAATGACTTTGTGGAACTCGTAACCCTTTAATTAAATACACATTCAAATCATAAGAAAACTAGGTGATCGCTGAAAAAACAATGCTTCTAATGCCATATTCCCAGCCTTCAGATGTGTTCTCTAATGGGATGGCGAAGTGGTGAGAGCACTCGCCTCCCGCCGATCGGTCAGGTTTTTGGTTCTCTTAGTTTGCTGGTTTTTCTCGAGGTACTCCGGTTTTTCCCTTTCCTCAAAAATCAACCTACGATTTGATATGAGTACATTTGAGTTGATTTGACTTTTGTGTACAGCGTCCACAATTAAGCCCTGGCAAAACTTTGCTCAATCCAAGCAATGTTGGATGGTTTTTTGCCACAACTACAACATTTACATCCAACAATGTTGCATGTGAGATCCAACTGCCCCAGCGTTAAATACAGTTGACACTTACTTTTGATTTGAATGAAGTTCGTTATTATTATTATTATTATTATTATTATTATTATTATTATTATTATTATTATTATATTATTATTATGCCTAGACCACAGGAGCATACAATAGGCACAAACATAATGCAAGGTTCGCCAAAAGCATTTCCCTGCAGAAAGAGGGCTTCCCTTCAAGGCTCCGAGGACAAAAACTGACACAAATCCTTGTTTTATTCATAGTATTCATTGAGCTGAGCTGCGCCATTGATAATTTAATCCATAAAAGATTTAAAGGAAGATTGATAGGTTTCGTTCGTTTCGCTAGAGCCTCGAGGCCATGTTTTTATCTCAAGCTGAATTTATTTTGCATGAAAATTGGGATGTTTGTATGTATGCTGACAACACTAAAGGGACAGCGGAGGTAGCCTGGCCGAGGGGAAAGGGCTTCCAGTGCCCGGGTTATCCTGGTACAAATTATTTTTGGAGTGTCATGTTTATAGCAAGCGCTTTATAGGCCTAGCCCGGCCTAACCAACCTCTCCCTCAGGACAGTCGTCAGTTTAGTATTACTGTTTTAGTTAAGTCGTATTGATTTGTTCACTGACCTTGAACAGCCCAGGAAAGCAGGCTGATGCAAGATGCTTGACAACCCAACTCACTGGAAGGAATACGTATAAAACATTGATC
>OX421448.1:4755000-4777500 GCA_949126865.1 Montipora capitata | reverse complement strand
GTTGAAAGGATTTTTCGCATGGAACATAACTCGTTATTCCAGCCCGTTAGAAATCCTCCACCTCTTCTTTACACAAATGAAAAGATTCTACAGCAATCTAATAATGTAAATGTAAACGACAGATTCCAATGTTCTATCTGGAACTGGTCACCTCATTTGATACGTTATCTTTGGCATGAATTGACCAGATGACAGTCACTCAGTCTGTCTCCAAACTTGCCTTTTCTCCTTATAGTTTAACGTAATGAATAATACTTACTTGCCAACATGATGCTCGCTTGTTGCGTTTTCAACGTGCGATAAGAAGTAGCTTCTTCCCGCTAAGTACTGCGTGTGCAGCTTGGTGAAGCTCACAGCGAACGCCAAGAAAATGAAAAAGAAATACAAAGCGAACTTTCCCACATCAATCATCATTTCTACGAAGGCGCCTAACAGTGGCCCAATGCTAGAACTGGCTTGCACGAATGACAGGTTGTTGAAAAAGGCCAGCAGTATCCCAATAGCAAGAACACCTTCAGAGACTAACATGACGTCATGCAATTCATGATTTGAGTAATGCTCCGGTGCATGGGGGCCGTCTCTAGACATCACTGCCCAAGCTGACCACCAAATTATGTAATGACTGACAAAGAATACAACTGTTGCTAATGCCATGCAGTTTGGAACATAGGAAAAGAAACGCTTTCTTCTAAGTTGGAGCCAGTCTTTAATGACGTCCACTAATAGTCCAATGATGAACGATAAAACCAACCAGTCTGCAGAGAGGAATCGGCAATTTTCACGATGGCGTCATTTTACTACAACCACCAAAATTTGGTTTTTTTTCTTTTCTTATTTAATTTTTTTATTACCGGTGGGATAAAAAATAACAATAGCTCTAATTAGCATAAGCTGAGCAAAACCTGAAGGATTCTGGTACTTGTAGTCAAATGGCGTCATCATGCAAATGTCCTACTGAGAACATTTTGACTTTAAAGTGAGCACTTCTGAAAATTATTATTATTATTATTATTATTATTATTATTATTATTATTATTATTGTTGTTGTTGTTGTTATTGTTATTATTATTATTATTATTGTTATTGTTATAAAACATGCTCTTTCTAAGTGAAAATGATCAACCCAGTTAAAGTGCTACTACCATCAAAAAAAAAATTGTTCTTTTTCTTTGGAAAAACTATGTTAACTAAACACTAAGGCCCAGTTAAAACGTCGAACTTTCCATGTACTCAAATGTAAAGAACCCAATTTATTCAATAAGGTACATGAAAAGATCGACGTTTGGATCAATTAAGTTCGACCCATCTAATTTGAGTCGACCCAAGAATTAAGTTCGAGTTGTCTACATGGGAAAATCGACTGTGGAGCGACTTCGATTCAAGCGTCCAACTTCCGATGTGCCGAATAAAATGCATGCATTTGTATAATTTATTTTTGCTTCCCACAATTCCCTTCTTTCACGAAAGCATTGTACATCGTGATTAGAGATAAGTTCGACAAATGAATCAACCCTGTGAACTTTACTATTTGGGTCGACCCGAATAGGCATTTTAAGCTCGGTACATGAAAAGTTCGATGTTTGAATTGGCCTAAGTGACCCAAGTTTTAAGTTCGGATTTTAATCAAAGGTATCCTGTGGTAAGCTCGAGGAGTAAGTAAGATACTGCGTCAGGGAGGTATATAGCGAATTATCAAGCCTATAGAGTGGTTACAAATGCAGTGTAATACATTATATTGAACGTCTTTCATTGGTAGCCGAATTAGAGCATTCTTAACGACCATTTAACGAATGCATAAATGCTCCTGCCGAACTTGAGACGATGAGAAATTGATTACAAATTTTCCATTGTTTACGCCTGAGAGCCTGATTCGCCAATCATCCCGATAGCTCTCCACGAGCTAAAAAGACACCTGTTTATTTTAACTGGAATTTTCTTATTTATTGTTCCGCCATTACTAACTTTAAAATCTTGAGAGAGCTAGGTCGAGGAGAAAATGACGTTAAAGACTCACTAGTTTAAGAATCCAATGCATTTGTATGCTGCTGAATTAAATCATAATTTATTGATCACCGGAAATAAATTTTAGTTAATCGACACCTCTTGTTTGAGCTTTGTCCTATGTCCAGTGATTTTCACGTGCAACCTCATGTGAGCTGAACTTACGATCTCTTCATCGTTTTTTTTTTTTTTTTGGCAAATCACATGGCAACACACTTTCAAAATATGATTATCACAGGGGCACTTTAAGCTGGTTGTCTTTTTTTTACTTTACTCACAGTGGATTGTATGTACTCATGCACTTTTTGAACATTCGAAACCACCTTTTCAGGCGCGGTCATTGATGTAGAAGGAGTTCCTTTTCAAGTAATATCAAAACTGTCGCACAGAATACCTAAGTGCGGCTCTTCTTCCCTTCGCTTGGAGCAAGAGAGTATAGGAGAGAGAAAAACAAGAAGAGAGACCCTGGGAATGGAGAGCAAAGGAGTTATAAAGGTATCGAGTGCTCTGAAGTCTCTTAAGACTCTAAATAGGTCAAAATACTGCCTATCCCACTTATCATAATTATAAAAAATCACGCTAAATGCTTTTAATTTTTATCAAGGTTAACGGTTATTTTTTGGTCAATTTCACGCTTTACAGTTAACATTTTTCGACGTTTCACGCCTCATGGTTAACCCCATTGAGACCTCAGTTGAAGGTTGATGGAAAATTGAGGAACTATTCTGGTTAAGATGAAAGAATATAACGATTGCAACAGAAGAACAAGTATAACTAGAATAATAGTATGGGTAACAAATTACTCCTTATTATAATTAATTTTGGCACCAAATTCCATCGTTAATTTGTAATTTCACATGTGAAATTACAATGTTGCCATGGCAACTTTTCCTTCAGTGCCAAAATGGTGTCCAGGTTCGAAAAGTAAGGAGTAATTTGTCACCCATGATATTAACAACTAATCAAATGGTATACTCGTGAAATTAGCGAATAATTTCACTTGCGTTTTGTCCAAAGTTAAAGTATTTTCCTTATCATTCGATGTATTCTTCCATCCTTTTCATTGACCGAGAGCCCACCACGTGACCTGCAAATAACTGCCTATAAATAAGTGTTTTACTGCAAATAATATTCTGCTCATGCGCAATTGAAACCACGCTCTTGTAAGAAAATGGCAGATCGGTTCCCCGAGCTGTCAGAGAATGATTTGGCATGTTTATTGAATCAAAAGAACAGTGAGAATACTAAGAAAGGAACAAAAGTTGCACTTAACGTATTCCGAGAGTATCTCAAGGGAAGAAAGGTAGACGAAGAGTCACTTGTGTCATCGACGGGAAGGACAAGTTGGCTAATGCAAGTGTACTGAGGAGATTTTATGGGTGAAGTCAGAAAAAACAATGGCGAATTTTACACCAAAGCTTCATTTGTCTGTAGACGCTTGGAAAACTGTGAAATTCTTCAGCTTTGTTGATGCCTACATTTTGTTATTGAACGTTTGACTGTAAGTACAATTTGAAGTCTTCAAATATAGTTATGCTGAAAAGCAAACCAATTGATTTCTGCCATTACTCGACTCCTACAAGGCAGCGCGCGCTTACGGCTTCCCGAAAACAAAAACAAAAAAAAAACCCCAATGATCGAATGATAAAACAATCATTGAACTCGGTCATCGCAAAATATCGTGATTTTTCAGTGCCTCGAAGATCAGTTATTTGCCTCAGCCTGCGGCTTCGGCAGATGACTGATCTGCTCGTTACTGACAAATCGCGATATTTTGCTAAACCTCGCCTAATAATTGTGCATTGCCTAAAGGCTCGGGTAATTATTTGATTTTGGACAAAACGCGCGTGAAATTATTCTTTAATTTCACTCGTCACCATTTGATTACCCATACATATTAGGCAAACTAGGGCCACCCTTGGAGAAAAGACCTTTTGTGGTTTCGCACTTGTAGGGACTCTCTTAAAATTTGCCAAGGACTTCAATTTTTTAGTTATCGTTCCCCCCATTGCCGAGAAACTCATGAAACTTCTTATATTCATGCGGGGGATCCTAAGATGCCACTTGGGATTTCGGTCCACAATGTAGGTAAGGCCTCTTGGCCGAAACGCTACTAAGGTAAACTGAAATAAAGACTAATAGCGAAAAAAAAGCGACTCTCCTTTCTACTTACCATTAAAGGCGTAGTGGCTGTAAACACTTGCCCACGATGTTATAATGAGTAAGAAGAGAAATAATTGGTAAAGTCCGCAATATATCAGAAATTTTACGCAGGGAGCGTGGAACATCTTGGCAATTTTATGATTGGGACAACAGTGTTCAAAAACGAGCCAAATTAAGAACAAAACTGGAAACAAAACGGATGCCACTAGTATCAACAGAACTTGATTCCAAGTACTCCTCTCCAGGAAAGAGACTCCCTTGTAAACTTCTGCATCCAACAACAACTGACAGTAAGGGTGGCTGACAAACTTTGCAAGGAAAATAAAAAAGCTGTGTTAATACCTACTCACTGAATCGTGAAGGCTTCTACGTGAGCTCTTCAGATTACAATCCAAGACAAAACTGTTGAGACACTTGTTACTTCGTTCTTCATATCTAAACAATCATGTCCATAACTTCTTGTTACGCATCCCCCTCTTAACCCACCCTAACCCTAACACGCCCCTCCCCCCTCTCCCCCTTCATCAACACCCGACAAGGTTTTGGGATAGCTCGGTATTTCCTCTTCTCCATAAACAACGTTGTCTTGGTTGAGGAAGAAGCATGGGGTATTGTTTGGCCTTTGTCTTATTTACTGTCCAAGAGAGCGAAAATTGAGAAAAAGGGCTCATTAAACGATTTTTGTCCAGGATTGTTGCTTTCAGACACTAACCGGTTTCGAGTTACTGAATTCCTCGATAACTCGAAAGGCTAACTGAGCGATAATCTAGGGAGGGGGGAGGGATTAACCCTCACCCCCTTTTACCGGTGAGGGGGGGTAGGTCGTTGAGACTTACATAGAAGTTAACTATAGAGGCAGTATTCAAGGACAACATTGAAACCTTAAAAGAATGTAATCAGATGTCATTGTTAATGCAGCAATCTTCCAAAGGTGTATTTGAAATTTCACGAACTACAGTAAAATAAGCAAACCAACCTTATCACTTTTGGTTGCTATGGCAAACTCTAGCATATTAAATTGACCTTTCAAGTCATCTTCTACGTTTGTTTCCATAATGCACTGTATCTCTTCCATGGAGCGGCATTCATTTAACAACGCCACAACAAATTCGTTACAATTATCTCTCAGCTCTTCGTATTCTTTACTGAACTGGTATTCTTGCTTTCCCATCTCACGTAGCGTTTGATTCATGGCGCATGCGCGACGGACAGGGTCGTCACCAAAGTCGACGTTTTGAAGAAAAGATGCTGCAATATAAACAGGACTGGCCAGACCAAGGTATGAGTGCAAGAAGTGCAAAGCGGAAGCCAGCTTCCCAGTTACCATTCCGTTGGATCCGTTGCAATGAGGCTTGCTCGGTTCGCTGATGGTGAATCCATTATTTAACAAAAGCTTGACGATTTCAAAATTCTGTAACGACGCGGCCAGGATTAACGGGGTAACATGTTCTTCATTAAGACTTTTACTTTTTGACGAAGCTTGAGGTGTTTGGTTGTGATACCCGAGCAGTATTTCCACGATTTCTGCGTTACTGTCGCGTACGGCGTGCAGCAAAGCTACCTCCAAGTCGGCTCCGTTGTGTAATAGATCATTGATGAAATCATTACGTACGGATTCCTCCGTTATTTCTCCTGCTAATTGTAATAACGTTTTACCAGAACTGCTAACATGGTTAAGGTCTTCTGTAGAGGAAGACGAGATTAAAATTTTGAACTTTTCTAAATCTTGTTTCTTTATCGCATCGCGGAGTTCTCGTTCACGCTTCTTATTTAGAGGACTAACATCCTCGCCCCCAATCGTCTGCAGCAGAATACTTGTTGCTTCCATTAGGCTGGGTTACCTGTGGTATAAAAAGTTGGCACTTAAAAATAGCAAATATACGTGCAAGGAATAAGTCCAGGGGAAGGTCATTTTACTCCAAGGAGAAGGTCTGAAGCAATGGACCTTATTCGCTTTTGTTTTCTTAATTCAGATCATATGACGATACTCAGGAGATTTGGTCCTTTGTTTTGTTCATTAAAAAGAACATGAACTCTTTTTAATGAACAAAACAAAGGATCAAATCTCCTGAGTGTCATCACATGATCTGTATTGGGTAAACACAATGTACAAGGGAATGAGGTCTATTGAGGCAAGTCAATGGTCAAATTTACATCTTAACCTATCTTAGCCCTTCTGATTGGATTGATGTGGACCTGTCCCCTTTTTCGTAACCAAAAACCCTCACCCTTCAAAATTGCCCTACTGGCACCAAACCTTCCTACTACAACAACAACAACTTTATTACCCTTTTTCCTAAGAGAACAAATTGCAATGAAGAAAATTAATTATAAAAAGATTAATGGCTTCCTTAATAACTGTGAAAGCTAATGAAAGTAGGAAGCCAAATTTAAGTAAAAAAGACTAATTTGAAAGGCAGGTCGGACACACAAGTAGTACAACACACACAATAAAACACAACTACAATACAATCGGCTACCTCAACTATCTACCTGTCTATCTAAAACAATAACGTAAACTTAGTCCTTAATGCAGCAAATAAACCATAAAGAAAGAAGGCACATTCTCACATTCAAAGAGAAAAATTATTTAGTAATGAAAACAGTACGGCGAAGCTTAAAACAAAATAAAATAATCTTTCAATTACATGACAAAAATAAAATCAGTATTTAATATTTACTTAGCAGATGATCTTTAACATTTTCTTTAAATCTTATTTAAGAAACATGATTTCTCGAAATAAGATGCTTGAAGGGTTGTCATGGAAATGTGACGTCACAACTTTACCACTCTCTGCCAACAAATAATATTTGTGCTATTGGCAGTAGAACGAAGCTGAAGAAAATATAGAGAATTATAAGTTAACTGCTGTATGCTGACGTTATTGTCACGGAAAACATTCAAATTGGTTAATCAGCTTCCATCTGTATTGTACGCTTGAGACACCCCTTTCCCATGTCTTTCTATTTTTAGAACTGCTGTATTTTGACGTATGTGACGTGATTGAGAACATACGTGAAGTGGTTCATATACGTCACATACGTATGTGACGTAATAAATAGCTGACCATAGGTCTCTTATGATATGATTAGCTATTGTGAAAACACCCACTTAAGCCCCCCTGCGAGATGCTTCTAAAAATAGAAAGATACGGGAAACGTTTGAATGAAAGGGCTAATATGGAAGATGTAGGCTCCCAGTAATGGGCTTCTATTAGTTTTCAACGGCTATGTAACTTCGTAGTATTGGTATCAGAATTAATCGTATTTACTCAATCGAAAGATCGTGGTTTTCTGAGATAAAAACAAATGATAAGAACAATTTCATACCGATTTTCATTTCGTGTCCTTTAGCTTTCTACAACTCGGAATTTCACTTCCGGTAGGGTACAAAACCGCCCTAGAAAAGAGGCTGGGGATAGCAGAACTGTGACGTCAAAACAAGAACGCGGGAAAATCTTAGGACTAGAAATTTCGTTACTTTGTCTAATTTCATTATAGCAACCAAATACAACGCATCTCAGAAGCAGTTTCAGCAACTTTTGAATCTAAAAAAAAAGGAAAATTTGGGCCCTAGAAAATTTCCATTCGTATTTTGACGTCACAGTTCTGCTATCCCGTGATTTTGAATCCCACCGGGATTGAAAATTCCGAGTTTTAAGGACGTTCGCGTTCATTGCTACTGCGCATATTTTCGCACATGTCACGCACACGTCATGCATCGAAGACCACGAAGGTAAACAAACATGGCATCGAGCCAGTGTTTGATCATCCCTCGGGCAAAGGATCGCTTGTGGCATCATGGGATACCTGTGGTCCCAGGTCTTCTCGGAAATAGGGACATTACGATCTACGACGGCGACGTCAACCAAAACGTCACCTCAAAAGATAACTTTGCACTATCATAAGTTTCTCGCGGTTAGGCCATCTCGTTCGCGTCGTACAATGTGGGCGAAGTATCCTAAAAATAAATTGGTACGAGCCGTTTCAGAGTAAAAATAAGGAATGAAAGATTTGCATTTGTGCGCTCGGGTTGTCGTCAAAACCTCATAGATGGTGATTTCACGTCGTTGTTGTGCAGAGTCCCACAAGAATATTTACTTAAATGCGTGCCACACGTGCAGCAAGATTACTTTTCTTCTTTTAACCAATTATATTGTGGTTTCGTGGCGTTCTCGTTGACGACCGCGTCGTAGATCATAAAGTCCCTCATGTTACGCAATGACGTGACAGTGCGAATGGACAATCGCTTTGAGATTTTACTCTCTTGAATGCTTGGTGACCTCCATTTTTCTTTCCGTAAATCACTTCCTTTCCTGATTTTGTCCATTTTAACAAAAAACCAAAAAAATCTGTAAGTGAGAAGTTACAAATATTTTGCCTTTTTTGCTCTCGTGCGACCGAAGTTTTCTTTCTCAGACTAATACGCATAGTTTTGCAAGGTCAATTTCACGTCAGAAAAAGACATCAGCTGCAAAAGTTTATTTAGTTATGTTGAATTGAGTGCGTTTACTTGATGTAAATTTCACCAATATAGCTTTTTTTTGAATTGATGACAGTTGTAAGCTAAGATCGTCTTAAAATAACACAAGCTTCTAAAAATGCACCTTATCTCGAAAACGAGCACGGTTACCCCCCTATTTTTATTTATTTCATTTCTTTTCTTTTTTTTTTTTTTTTTGGCCTTTTTGGCAAAAGTAGATCATTACCTTTCTGCGTGGCAAGTTTTAAAAAAATCTGTACGTGGGAACATTTTGGGCGCGAATGTCCTCAAAAGGTAAGAAGAGGACACGGAAGAAAACCATAATGTTTCCATTGAGTAAATTGTTTTCGCTTCGCACGGATTTGCAAGTTAGTTGCGCATAATTTAATGCAGAGATTTGAATGGTTATCTTATGTGTGTTTTGTGCATCGTCGAGGCCAAAACTACAAGCAAAAGCATGAAACAAAAAGACTTGTCGAGTTTCATAACCATCTCTTTACTTTACTTTACTTTACTTTACTTATCTCTATACATTAACTATCATCTATTTAGTCGTCCGGAATCTAATTATATTGTGCCTTGACCGTCTACCAATTTAACTAGCATTAAAGGGATTAGAACTATTCAGAGACATTGGTTTTGCTCATTAAATAGGCGGTTTTGATTCCACCTTGTTCACAATGTACATTATGCTTGAGATATCCTAAAACTACAGTGATAAGAGCGGTTTCCAAATAAAAATTGAGAATGAAAGATTAGCATGCTCACGCTGTCGGCAAAACCTGAAATTTGGTGGTTTCACGTTGTTTTACGCCGAGTACCGCAAAGAAATATTGCTAACCAATTTAATCAGCACTTCACTACAATTGGCCCTTCACTTGTTAGCGCAATTAATGCTACCTACGATGACCCCACCAAATACATAGGTAATAGCCCCGCAAATAGTTTTTACTAATCAGCTGTCTCTGAAGAATATGTGGTTCAGTTATTCTCAAATCTAAATGAAACAAAGGCTTCATTGGATATTTCTAACAAGTTAATAAAACTTGCTAGCCATGAATTATCTAAACCTTTCTCATATATTTACGGTCAGTCAATCATACAAGGTATTGTGCCTAATGTACTTAAAGTTTCAAGAGTAACTCCAATATTCAAATCTGGAGATGCAACAGATCTTGCAAATTATAGACCCATAGCAGTTTTATCACCATTTAGTAAAATCCTAGAAAAAATTGTCAATGCATATGATCAGCTCATCTCATTTATAGACGAATACAACACGCACTTGCACAATATCTTGTTCAAATACCAGTTGGGGTTTAGAAAAGACCATTCTACCGAGCTTGCTATTCTAGAAATAACTTAAAACCTCAATTGACAACAATCTCATTACATGCGGGGTCTTTCTAGATTTCTCCAAAGCCGTCGATGCTGTCAACCATGAGATACTGCTAAGGAAATTCCATAAATATGGAGAACGTGGAAAAACTCTTGATTGGTTCACAAGTTACCTTACTAACAGAACTAACTATGTGAAACTAGGTAATGTTGAATCTGAATTTATCCAGATAGTTTGTGGATTTCCTCAGGGATCAACCCTTGGATCACTATTATTTCTTCTGTACATAAATGATCTTGCTAACTCTACAGACATGCTTTCCTTTCGACTTTTTGCTGATGATGCTAATATCTTCTATGCAACTAAAACATAAAAAGATCTTGAGGCAGTTGTGAACTCAGAACTTCAGAAAGTAATTAACTATTGCAATCTTAATAAGTTGTCTATTAACATGAGGAAAACAAACTTTATGATAATAATATCTCCACAGAAGCCAACTAAGGCTTAAACATTGAACGCAAAACTAGTATCAAATATTCAGGCATTTATTTAGATGATTTAGGTCACGCTATTTTAGGTAATTTTGTTTAATTTTGTTAATTATGAGCTCTAAACGTCAAATTGGCAGAGCAAGAGTCTTTCATTTGCAAAATCACGGCCACATAACAACTGAGAATGATTTTCCAGCTGTGTAATTGACATTTTGATATAGACTGATATCAATTTGAAAAAAGGTGGGCCGACGTTTTTCAAATTTAACCAAATTCAATCCATTTCAATCCTCTCCAGTTTTGTCCATCCATGTCCCTGGTCTTGGCTTCCTTGTGTTTTGTTAGAGTTCTTCTATAGTTTTGAACAGTTATTTTGATATTTTAGTTAATTCTATGACCATTCGATCAGTGCTGAGATTGCCTAAAATTGCGTGACCTACAATCTTGGACAAAATTGTTGAGAAAACTCTGCTTTTGGACTAAACTCCGATCACGAGTATGAAAAATAAGCTCTCTTTTTGCCCCCACCCCCCCTGATCAATGTTGCTAGACGAAACAAAGCATGTCGAACCTGGGCTTATCAACATTGGTTGTAGGGGGGAGGGGGATCGCTAATAATGTGCGATATTCAGGACGTAGTGCGCAAAATAACCCCTGTTTTTAATATTCTCAACCCTTTTTGTCCAAGATTGTCTGGGGATCATTTTGCCCAAGAACACAAAACGCGAGTATGTATGAGTTCTGTAAGTACAAAAAAGAAAGTATATCAGTCGTAGGCATGTCGTCATGGTATTCGATCGACAATTAGAGTTAATTAACCCTAATAAAGAAAAACAATGTTACGTCATCATTGAGGTTCATTATCAAAACAACTGGAAATGGTACATAAAAGGCATGTTGACGACGCTTTAGGAGAGTATATTTTATTACAGGTGCAAGATCATAAACGACAAAGCTAAAGATGTTGTTGAGGAAGTAGGAGTTTCATTAGCAACAATCTTTAGGATCAAGAAAGGTGTCCAAGGCCTTAAAAGGGAAGTTGTCACGCTGTTCGTTGGTAAAAGCCACAACAAAGGTGTGATCAGATGTGACCCATACGATAAACTAGATTGACCCTTCTTTTAAAAATATGTCAGAAAACAGTTCTCTAAACTTTTTGGGAAAGCAAACAAGAATGTGGTTTAACAGGAGCAAAATAGTAATAGAGCAAATTACTTCCGGTTGCGAGAAACCCACTTCCTGTTTGTAAACCGTGCGTCTTCGAATACGAATTGTCACGAATTTTAAGTATAACTACAAGGCATTATATTTATTTCCCCTACTGTTTTCTCAAGGCGTTGCTAATGAGTATAAACTATGCACAAAATCAATGAGATTTCTACATTTCTTTCAAAAAGTGACGCATTTCAACGGTTAACACACCGGCTGGCTAAAAACAGACTGGTCATGAAAAATATTTCAAATCTGTTCAAATCACGTTAACCGACCAAAATTTCTCATTCCTTCGCCGTAAATCTATGTCAGTTAAAGAACACACAAAATTAACCGTTGTTAACCGTGCAATTTCCTTATTGTGTGTAATCTTGCATAAATATATCTGCGATAATTTCATATCTGTATATACATCTTGATCAGTGTAAACCAAAGTGGGCAAAAACAGCTACGGCAAGGCGGACTGGTTTTGATGTAACTCCTTCATATTGTCCTCGTTATAGGACTCAGTAGGTCTCTTACTTCTTAGTCGTACTAATGTATGAATTCCACGATGTAAAAGAACAGCAATTCGCAGTGCAGTAAACTAAAGTAAACAGAACCCTATCTTATGTAAACAATTCACGTACATGGCTAATAATGCACTGCTGTAACAATGTTTCACGCAATATTATTGTATGACAAGTAATCCTCGACAACTTACTGTGTATCAGCTATGAGAAGACAAGTTTTACATACTATAAACATATGAGAGTGTTCACACTCTCATATAGACAGATATTTGATAGTTTATACCAAATACAGTCTGGGGATCATTTTGCCCAAGAACACAAAACGCGAGTATGTATGAGTTCTGTAAGTACAAAAAAGAAAATATATCAGTCGTAGGCATGTCGTCATGGTATTCGATCGACAATTAGAGTTAATTAACCCTAATAAAGAAAAACAATGTTACGTCATCATTGAGGTTCATTATCAAAACAACTGGAAATGGTACATAAAAGGCATGTTGACGACGCTTTAGGAGCGTATATTTTATTACAGGTGCAAGATCATAAACGACAAAGCTAAAGATGTTGTTGAGGAAGTAGGAGTTTCATTAGCAACAATCTTTAGGATCAAGAAAGGTGTCCAAGGCCTTAAAAGGGAAGTTGTCACGCTGTTCGTTGGTAAAAGCCACAACAAAGGTGTGATCAGATGTGACCCATACGATAAACTAGATTGACCCTTCTTTTAAAAATATGTCAGAAAACAGTTCTCTAAACTTTTTGGGAAAGCAAACAAGAATGTGGTTTAACAGGAGCAAAATAGTAATAGAGCAAATTACTTCCGGTTGCGAGAAACCCACTTCCTGTTTGTAAACCGTGCGTCTTCGAATACGAATTGTCACGAATTTTAAGTATAACTACAAGGCATTATATTTATTTCCCCTACTGTTTTCTCAAGGCGTTGCTAATGAGTATAAACTATGCACAAAATCAATGAGATTTCTACATTTCTTTCAAAAAGTGAAGCATTTCGACGGTTAACACACCGGCTGGCTAAAAACAGACTGGTCATGAAAAATATTTCAAATCTGTTCAAATCACGTTAACCGACCAAAATTTCTCATTCCTTCGCCGTAAATCTATGTCAGTTAAAGAACACACAAAATTAACCGTTGTTAACCGTGCAATTTCCTTATTGTGTGTAATCTTGCATAAATATATCTGCGATAATTTCATATCTGTATATACATCTTGATCAGTGTAAACCAAAGTGGGCAAAAACAGCTACGGCAAGGCGGACTGGTTTTGATGTAACTCCTTCATATTGTCCTCGTTATAGGACTCAGTAGGTCTCTTACTTCTTAGTCGTACTAATGTATGAATTCCACGATGTAAAAGAACAGCAATTCGCAGTGCAGTAAAGTAAAGTAAACAGAACCCTATCTTATGTAAACAATTCACGTACATGGCTAATAATGCACTGCTGTAACAATGTTTCACGCAATATTATTGTATGACAAGTAATCCTCGACAACTTACTGTGTATCAGCTATGAGAAGGCAAGTTTTACATACTATAAACATATGAGAGTGTTCACACTCTCATATAGACAGATATTTGATAGTTTATACCAAATACAATCTTGGACAAAATTGTTGAGAAAACTCTGCTTTTGGACTAAACTCCGATCACGGGTATGAAAAATAAGCTCTCTTTTTGCCCCCACCCCCCCTGATCAATGTTGCTAGACGAAACAAAGCATGTCGAACCTGGGCTTATCAACATTGGTTGTAGGGGGGAGGGGGATCGCTAATAATGTGCGATATTCAGGACGTAGTGCGCAAAATAACCCCTGTTTTTAATATTCTCAACCCTTTTTGTCCAAGATTGTCTGGGGATCATTTTGCCCAAGAACACAAAACGCGAGTATGTATGAGTTCTGTAAGTACAAAAAAGAAAGTATATCAGTCGTAGGCATGTCGTCATGGTATTCGATCGACAATTAGAGTTAATTAACCCTAATAAAGAAAAACAATGTTACGTCATCATTGAGGTTCATTATCAAAACAACTGGAAATGGTACATAAAAGGCATGTTGACGACGCTTTAGGAGAGTATATTTTATTACAGGTGCAAGATCATAAACGACAAAGCTAAAGATGTTGTTGAGGAAGTAGGAGTTTCATTAGCAACAATCTTTAGGATCAAGAAAGGTGTCCAAGGCCTTAAAAGGGAAGTTGTCACGCTGTTCGTTGGTAAAAGCCACAACAAAGGTGTGATCAGATGTGACCCATACGATAAACTAGATTGACCCTTCTTTTAAAAATATGTCAGAGAACAGTTCTCTAAACTTTTTGGGAAAGCAAACAAGAATGTGGTTTAACAGGAGCAAAATAGTAATAGAGCAAATTACTTCCGGTTGCGAGAAACCCACTTCCTGTTTGTAAACCGTGCGTCTTCGAATACGAATTGTCACGAATTTTAAGTATAACTACAAGGCATTATATTTATTTCCCCTACTGTTTTCTCAAGGCGTTGCTAATGAGTATAAACTATGCACAAAATCAATGAGATTTCTACATTTCTTTCAAAAAGTGACGCATTTCAACGGTTAACACACCGGCTGGCTAAAAACAGACTGGTCATGAAAAATATTTCAAATCTGTTCAAATCACGTTAACCGACCAAAATTTCTCATTCCTTCGCCGTAAATCTATGTCAGTTAAAGAACACACAAAATTAACCGTTGTTAACCGTGCAATTTCCTTATTGTGTGTAATCTTGCATAAATATATCTGCGATAATTTCATATCTGTATATACATCTTGATCAGTGTAAACCAAAGTGGGCAAAAACAGCTACGGCAAGGCGGACTGGTTTTGATGTAACTCCTTCATATTGTCCTCGTTATAGGACTCAGTAGGTCTCTTACTTCTTAGTCGTACTAATGTATGAATTCCACGATGTAAAAGAACAGCAATTCGCAGTGCAGTAAACTAAAGTAAACAGAACCCTATCTTATGTAAACAATTCACGTACATGGCTAATAATGCACTGCTGTAACAATGTTTCACGCAATATTATTGTATGACAAGTAATCCTCGACAACTTACTGTGTATCAGCTATGAGAAGACAAGTTTTACATACTATAAACATATGAGAGTGTTCACACTCTCATATAGACAGATATTTGATAGTTTATACCAAATACAGTCTGGGGATCATTTTGCCCAAGAACACAAAACGCGAGTATGTATGAGTTCTGTAAGTACAAAAAAGAAAATATATCAGTCGTAGGCATGTCGTCATGGTATTCGATCGACAATTAGAGTTAATTAACCCTAATAAAGAAAAACAATGTTACGTCATCATTGAGGTTCATTATCAAAACAACTGGAAATGGTACATAAAAGGCATGTTGACGACGCTTTAGGAGCGTATATTTTATTACAGGTGCAAGATCATAAACGACAAAGCTAAAGATGTTGTTGAGGAAGTAGGAGTTTCATTAGCAACAATCTTTAGGATCAAGAAAGGTGTCCAAGGCCTTAAAAGGGAAGTTGTCACGCTGTTCGTTGGTAAAAGCCACAACAAAGGTGTGATCAGATGTGACCCATACGATAAACTAGATTGACCCTTCTTTTAAAAATATGTCAGAAAACAGTTCTCTAAACTTTTTGGGAAAGCAAACAAGAATGTGGTTTAACAGGAGCAAAATAGTAATAGAGCAAATTACTTCCGGTTGCGAGAAACCCACTTCCTGTTTGTAAACCGTGCGTCTTCGAATACGAATTGTCACGAATTTTAAGTATAACTACAAGGCATTATATTTATTTCCCCTACTGTTTTCTCAAGGCGTTGCTAATGAGTATAAACTATGCACAAAATCAATGAGATTTCTACATTTCTTTCAAAAAGTGACGCATTTCGACGGTTAACACACCGGCTGGCTAAAAACAGACTGGTCATGAAAAATATTTCAAATCTGTTCAAATCACGTTAACCGACCAAAATTTCTCATTCCTTCGCCGTAAATCTATGTCAGTTAAAGAACACACAAAATTAACCGTTGTTAACCGTGCAATTTCCTTATTGTGTGTAATCTTACATAAATATATCTGCGATAATTTCATATCTGTATATACATCTTGATCCGTGTAAACCAAAGTGGGCAAAAACAGCTACGGCAAGGCGGACTGGTTTTGATGTAACTCCTTCATATTGTCCTCGTTATAGGACTCAGTAGGTCTCTTACTTCTTAGTCGTACTAATGCATGAATTCCACGATGTAAAAGAACAGCAATTCGCAGTGCAGTAAAGTAAAGTAAACAGAACCCTATCTTATGTAAACAATTCACGTACATGGCTAATAATGCACTGCTGTAACAATGTTTCACGCAATATTATTGTATGACAAGTAATCCTCGACAACTTACTGTGTATCAGCTATGAGAAGGCAAGTTTTACATACTATAAACATATGAGAGTGTTCACACTCTCATATAGACAGATATTTGATAGTTTATACCAAATACAATCTTGGACAAAATTGTTGAGAAAACTCTGCTTTTGGACTAAACTCCGATCACGGGTATGAAAAATAAGCTCTCTTTTTGCCCCCACCCCCCCTGATCAATGTTGCTAGACGAAACAAAGCATGTCGAACCTGGGCTTATCAACATTGGTTGTAGGGGGGAGGGGGATCGCTAATAATGTGCGATATTCAGGACGTAGTGCGCAAAATAACCCCTGTTTTTAATATTCTCGACCCTTTTTGTCCAAGATTGTAGCCCCTTTAATTACGTTGCAATGTGTTGGGGCAACAATTATCAGACTAATTTAAATAAGATCTGTACTCGGCAAAATAAATGCATCCGTAGTATTTTTTTTGGAAGGCAAACAAGAGCCCTCTTGATTAAGAAAATAACACAAACAGCGGTGATAAACATTGTATTCCAAAGCATTTTTATAAGACTTGACGTTTCGTATGCTAGTCAACACACATTTTCAAAAGTGACCGTTACAATTTTTTAAAAACTATATATATATATATCGTAAACAAAAGGGGTCTGGAACCTAGACTGAGAAAAATGATCTGCAGCAGTACGTGTCTAAATATAATGAAAAGTAATAGCTAAAACAGCAATAACTTCTCACTACTAACATTGACATTAAGGGAAGGCTTTAGCTCTTGAATGAACAAAGTCTCTTTAATTTTGCAGTGAAAGTCAGTTTTTCCGGACGCTAAAATGTCAAAGTGATCCCATTTAATGTCGTGGCCAGTGGTTTTCACATGATCAGCAAAAATTAAAGAGACTTTGTTCATTCAAGAGCTAAAGCCTTCCCTTAATGTCAATGTTAGTAGTGAGAAGTTATTGCTGTTTTAGCTATTACTTTTCATTATATTTAGACACGTACTGCTGCAGATCATTTTTCTCAGTCTAGATTCCAGACGGCTGTGACTAAAAGTGGGACGGGGACGTGGGACTTGGGACGTGGGGACTCGGGGACGTGGGGACGTGGGGACTCGGGGACGTGGGGACGTGGGGACGTGGGGACGTGGGACTCGGGGACGTGGGGACTCGGGGACTCGGGGACGTGGGAACGTGGGGACGTGGGGACGTGGGGACGTGGAGACTCGGGGACTCGGGGACGTGTGAACTCGGGGACGTGGGGACGTGGGGACGTGGAGACTCGAGGACTCGGGGAGGTGTGAACTCGGGGATGTGGGGATGCATTTTTACCATTTGTTTAACTTTTCATCATATTTCACAAAATCTTCGTTTGTTGATCCTAACTGCGTTGTACCCCGGTTTAAGTTCCTCGTTTGTATGATGTGAATCAGAGGTCTAGTAAATATATATAGAATAGTTTATTACTCGTCTTCATAAAAAGGTGACTTTCATTATACTACTATCAAGTTACACAGTGGAGTAATTTAGGTAAAACGAAGGGACAATTTTTTTTTGACATAGGCAACATGAACGAAACGTTGGTATGACCATTTCTAGAAACAAACGCTCTGATTTGTGTATCCTATCCTAGAGCAAACTGCTTGAAAACCATACCCTTCACAGCGGCACATACCTATATAGCTCATATATGGCAGTACCCCTCTCCCCCTCCTGGGGGGCTTCTGGCCCTCTGATGACGAACATTTTCGACAACATCAACGGTGACAACCCGAATCAAAGGTGACAAATTGAACAAGCGCCAGGAAAGATGCAGTCACAATGCCGCCAACAAGGACATTGGCACGGTTTTTAAACTTCAGGACTCATAAGGCTCAAGTTTCTGAGCAACAACAACAACAAACGCTGCAACGTGAAATTTCAGCTGCAGTGTCAGCAATGGGCCATTAGGTCTTCTGCTTTGTTTCACATTCGAGCTCTGTGACGGGTGGCGAGAATGACTTTTCGAGAATCCAATTTTTGAATTTCGCTGTGTATTTAGCTGGTACTTGAAAAGCAAAATAACACAAGCAATTCAACTTTCTTGGCGATTTTGTCCCATTTCTGAAATTCTATACTTCGAAAATGTGTCGCCGCGTCCCCACATCCCCGAGTTCACACGTCCCCGAGTCCCCGAGTCTCCACGTCCCCACGTCCCCGAGTCCCTGAGTCCCCACGTCCCCACGTCCCCACGTCCCCACGTCCCCGAGTCCCCACGTCCCCACGTCCCCACGTCCCCACGTCCCCGAGTCCCCACGTCCCCACGTCCCCACGTCCCCACGTCCCCACGTCCCCGAGTCCCCACGTCCCCACGTCCCAAGTCCCACGTCCCCGTCCCACTTTTAGTCACAGCCGTTCCAGACCCCTTTTGTTTACGATATATATATATAGTTTTTAAAAAATTGTAACGGTCACTTTTGAAAATGTGTGTTGACTAGCATACGAAACGTCAAGTCTTATAAAAATGCGTTGGAATACAATGTTTATCACCGCTGTTTGTGTTATTTTCTTAATCAAGCTACGATGGCCTAAGAACAAGAGTTTATAAGAGCCCTCTTTCCACACGTGTCAAAGATAAAAATAATATCTTCACTTTGCGCGATGAATATATCAAATTTTACAAACAAGAAAAATCCCGATATCTATATGAATCTTATAAATTTAGAAAACAGTTCGACGAGAAATAAATATCGGAGATCGAGCAATGGTGGAAAATGGAACGGCGGAAAATGGCCGAGATAGGAAGACAATCGCCTCCCTAACCCTCCCCTTCCAGAAAAAAAGGATAAATGATATATTTTGTGTTTCTTTTTGAGGAGAAGCTGCAACCCTTCAAATATTAAGACTGGAACACTGATTCTTTTCGCATTGACAAAATCGAAGAAAGAGACAAAGTCTTCTCTCGTAAATTTTGGCCAAAAATGATTCGCGAATGCGTACGTCAGGAATGTGGTTCCAGTCGGTGTTAATCCAATTTTGACAGGAACAATAATTACTATAACTACCACATCATGAGCATTGCTAGGCCCCTTTTTAGTGGCCATGGCAACACCGTTGATGTGCTCACAGTAGTTTTCAGAAATTAAAAGCAGTTAAGTAACAAAACGAGTTCTGCAAAAGTGTTTTACGAGCTGGATTCTTGAATAGTGCGTTGGGCGAGAAATTATCATAGTGCTTGGAGTCCGTCGTTTGGACTAACAGTATGGAAAGAAGTATTGTCCATAGTAAAAATGAGTTTGTTTTCGCCAGGAGAGTTGAAATCGCGGAAGATTTTAGCATGATAGCACGATAGGCAGCATGATCTTGTCTAAATAGCTAGAGATAGAAGAGATTAAAGTTCCCTACCCGGAGCAACTACAAACGGAAACAATTGTTCGTCCCAGTGGGTTGTTTGGTTTGTGAATTTCAGCTTTGAAGCAAATGCGTGCAGTTCTAGGAGTAGTGACCGGATGACGTTTTCAGCAGTAATTGAAAGTTCTCGTTCGGTAATGAGATCTTGAATGGTTGGTTTCTGTTACAATTTTTTCGTTAGCAGTAGTGAGAATTGTCAAAGGTTGCTGACGTTTCGAGCGTTTGCCCGTCGCTCTGACGGAAACGTCACCTACCAAATTCCTTTACGGTGGTCAGCGTACCATATCAACCCAGTTGATAAACCTATTTCTGTATTTTTATCGACGTTTATATTCACTAGCTTTTCATTCACTATCCGTGCCTACTCAGCGGGTTTCAATAGGATTAAGAGATTAAGGTTTTTTCCACTTCCACAATTCCAATCCAATCCTCCTTTTGACAACTAAGAAAGCTTCTTCTTTTTCATTTCTTGGGGTAAAAAAATATGTAAATGATTTATAAACGTGCTTACTTTTAAATTCATAGCACTGCAACGCTTTCCCGGAAAGAAGCGGCATTCTCTGAAGAACAAGGCATACACATGTACCTATACATATGCAAGTAAATGACCGGGTATTCTGCAGTTTAGCTGAAGTGAAAGGAATCCTTTCGGAATCATATCATTTTACATATTTTAACTTTGCGCGTTGTTCGAAAAATTATCATAGTGCTTGGAGTCCTTCGTCGTTTCCACTAACAGTATGTAAAGAAGTGATCTCCATTGTAAAAATGAGTCTTTTTTCGCCAGGAGATTTGAAATCGCGGAAGATTTTAAGTGCGTAGTTTGTGGCTTTGATGTACGATGCGGGGTACGATGGTAATGATTGAACTAAAGGTGGCATGATATTGTCTGAATAGCAAGAGATAGAAGAGATTAAAGTTCCGGGGCAACTACAAGCGGAAACAACTGGTCGTCTTGGGTTGTTTGGTTTGTGAATTTTAGCTTTGAAGCAAATGCGTGCAGTTCTACGAGTGGTGACCGGATGAGCTTTGGGAGTTGCCAATAACTCCCGGATCGTCAATGAAAATTATCATCTGGGTTGATTTGGTAACTTGACCACCGTAAAGGAATTTGGTAGGTGACCGAGGGTAAATAAAGATACTTACTTAAGATAAAGATACTTACTTCTCGTTTGGTAATGAGATCTTGAATGGTTCGTTTCTGTTACAATTTTTTCGTCAGCAGTATTGAGAATTGTCAAAGGTAGCTGACGTTTCGAGCGTTAGCTCGTCGCTCTGACGGAAACGTCACCTACCAAATTCCTTTGCGGTGGTCAAGTTACCACATCAACCCAGCTGATAATTTTCATTGACGATCCGTGTCTGCTCAGTGTTTCAGTAGGATTAAGATATTAAGTTATTTTGCACTTCCACAATTGCAATCGAATCCTCTTCTTGACATCTAAGAAAGCTTCTTTCTCATTTCTTGCAGTAAAAAAATATGGAAATGATTTATAAAACCTTAAACGTCGCATGTTCGTTTTCACTGTCACGCAAAAACAAAATAAAATCGAAACCGTTCAATGAAATAAGCCAAAAAAACTTGGAATATTGTAGGAGACACATTTATAAATAACCTGACCAATTCTCAGGTCTGTGCGGTCCATCGTTTCTGAGTTATTTGTCGGAGCGTTTCACGCGTTTCACGCAACTTCCTTAGAGTTTTGTGTGGAGCCGCCGTGTTGGCGTGACACCAACCGTTGTGCACCAATATGGCGGCCAGAAATCCACAAAGAACATCTGGAATTCACTTAGCCATGAAAGCGCTTATTTTTCGCTCATGAGATAAAATGCATGTGTATGAACACATCTCCTAATGTACTTGAAACACTCAGACTGCTGAGATTCAAAGGCATAGCCAATTTTTTTCAACCAAATAACTTGGTATCATGGTGTCACGCAAGGTGAAAACCATCTACAGTATTTTGCTTTTCGTATTTTTATAAAAGTGACGACACATTTGAAATTAAATTTACAAGACATGTTTCGGTCGTGCAACGACCATCTTCAGTTGAAAGTAGAATTAAGTAGAGTTAATTCTGAAGTTCCATTGAAGTTACATCGTATTCTGAATACATGGCACTGCAACGCTTACCCGAAAAGAGGCGGTATTCTGTGAAGAACAAGGCAATGCAAGTGAGCGGCCGGGTATTCTGCAGTTTAACTGAAGTGAAAGGAATCCTTTGGGGATCATATCATTTTACGCTCGAAATTTGCATGATTTAATACAGCTGCAATATCAATAACGCTGTTATTGAATGATTGAGACCTCGATGCTATCGAAATTTCTCAGTAAAATCCTGTTTCCCCCACCGATAAGACGCTAAATAAGTGAATTTAATTATTACTTTTCATCCCGAAAAAAAATTTCAACCCGGGCGACCGTGATCATATGCCATTAGGCCTTTGAGAGGTCTTAGCAGATTCTATTCACAAACAAATCCTGTCCCCAGCTATCCACGAATGGTTAAGCTTGTTAGA
>OX421448.1:4747500-4752500 GCA_949126865.1 Montipora capitata | reverse complement strand
CCTAACGCAAGACAAAAATGCGAGAAACTTCAATCTGACGCAAGCAATATCACGTCATCCTCGCATAAATTATAAATTCATGTTTCTGTCCGCTCATTGACAATAAAAATTAACCAATGAGCGCGCGAGATTTTGCAGTCATTATAAATTTATATATTTCTGAATTTCTAATTAGTTGTCACTTTTCAACTCATGCAAACTTGCTGTGGTAAATAAAATTGCAAATACGGTTCCTTTTCCTAGCCAGGAAGGTATACATTTCGCTGTGGGCGCCAGCCAGCGGCATTTATCATGTTGAAACCCTTCCCAGCCAGCGATAGTTATTGGAAATTTTCGTTTTGCCAATAAATAATGCTCTTACAGGTAGTCTGAAACCAAAGCAACAAGGGCACAATAATAAGACAGCGTGTTCATTTCTCGAAGCGGACGATCGTGTGATTTACTTGGAAAGAAAATGCATTATTATTGTGCCGTCATCGCACTATGAATAACAGACACCAACGCAAGCTCATAAGAGGTCAAATCCAGGTAGTCTGAAACCAAAGCAACAAGGGCACAATAATAAGACAGCGTGTTCATTTCTCGAAGCGGACGATCGTGTGATTTACTTGGAAAGAAATTGCATTATTATCGTGCTGTCATCGCACTATGAATAACAGACACCAACGCAAGCTCATAAGAGGTCACATCCAGGTAGTCTGAAACCAAAGCAATAAGGGCACAATAATAAGACAGCGTGTTCATTTCTCGAAGCGGACGATCGTGTGATTTGCCTGGAGTATTTTACTTTATGACTATGAAGTTTATCTTTGGTTTTGAACAGTGCTGTTTCGAATGGAACCTTAACTTCCGTTTGTCAAGTTTTCTATGTCAAGTGGAATTACACATCCACGGAACTCGAACCGATCTTTCATACTGTTTTTTAAAATTACTATTTCTAATAACGCTTTGTACTATAAAACCCCTGAGATGGGCAACAGAGAAACTGAACAGAAAGAGAAATAGAGAAACTGAACAGACGAACATCGCGAAGCGAAGTACCACGTGGTCTTCAATGGCGGTCAAGTTTCATTTTGCTCTCGTTTTTCCACTTCTGTTTGCCACCCTTTTTCATTCTTCGTAAAAGGAAGGAACGGACACGTCTTGTTCCAGTTTGCTGTGAATCTGAATTTTCTCTAAGGAAAGATCGATTCCAAAAATTTCTCGATGCTGGTGTATGTTTGCCAAGTTCATAGCGTTCACTGGAATCAAAGCTTGGGGTGATCGCTTAAAACAAAATTGGCATCCGGTTGGCGGCCGCCTCTACTAATAAAAAAGCGTACGCGATATAAAGGCGTGAAAATAAAAAGACCTGCAGTCCAAAGTACAAGCGCGGATCTTTAGTTGACAAACTTTTATCAGTTTGAAGTGGTAAATTCTTTTGCCAAACTAAAAAAAAATAAACGAGAGATTCTAAAATATCCAAACTTTCATTCAGGTCTTAACCAATAAAAAAGTATACAGTTTTGCACAGCTTGACATGTATCTGTCATAAAGTGAAATAAAACTGCTGTAACTCGTAACTGGCCATTGCTTCTGAGGGAATTTCGTACCACAACCAAATGGTTAAACCCTGTGAAATCATCAACTTAGCCCGATTATTTTGAACGCAGAATTCAGACAAGAGGCACAGTTGCGTTTGCGTTTGCACCAGTGTTTTTACGGGAAAAAAGAGAGACGCGGCTTGTTTAAAGAAATTTAAACGAAACTAATTAAGTTCTTGACGTTACAAATTTTCTCATTAAATATTTCTTTGTACGCTTACTATTCCTCAGTGATTTCGTCTTCTGTTGCTTTGCAAATGCACGGTTACATGTACATATCCAGGCAAGCGAAGTTCGAGCATTTTTTTTGCTATCTTAGATCTCAGTGATAGTCAGGTTAGTGTTGAATCGATATTGGAGATGTTATAAGCGGCTCAATCGAAGTGAAAAAATTGCATGCATTTAGAGAAAATTGTCCTTTTCAGTTATACCTCTACTACCTATGCCACAAAAGTTGATTAAACAGGGAGTAATCATATTTGCAGCTGCAGCGACACTGGAAAAAAACAGTTGCGTTGTACTTTGAACCATCCCCAGCGTACAGTAAAATACCAAGGTACTTAAATAGACTGCCACCATGGTCCTTAGTTGATGAATGAGAATAAGGAGAAAGAGTGAGATGGACTACTACCGCGGTGCGCAGCCATTTATGGATGAAAAAGAATCGATTTTTTACCCGGGATATCTATCTGCCAGATCTGCGCGTGGCTTAAAGAACGAGCAATATATTCTGGAGAGGTTGTTCTCAATTTCGAAGTTTTTGTTAATTCACATAATTTAGGGTTTGGGTAGTTGTACGAAAAACCATGGAGCGCGGTAGCAGAACTTTAATCAACTCCATTCCCAACGTCTCTCTTTCTTATCTTAAAGTGCCGGTGGCAGAATTTTGACAAAACCCCGAAAGGTAAACCGGTACTTATTCAAGAAACGATGGCGATTTGTTTAAGGAGACACAACGATAGGTAATTCAATATACAAAAATTTAAACATTAACAGTTCCATGCGAAATTTTAGCCCACGTTACCTTTCTCGCTTTGTGTCCTTGATGTTGTCCAAAACGGCGGTAGCCTAAAATCCGTTCGGTAAACACTGAATTGAATTGCAAAGGACGGAATTAAAATCAAATTCTGCGATCATTCCACAAGGACTTTTCCTCAATCTGATCAAAATAAATGTTACGAAACATCCTGCTTACCTTATGGTGGTCCTTTTACGTTTTCAGATACAAAAAAGCTATGCATCACTCTCTGATCCGGGCGAACTACTTCCTATAGGACTGCTGGAACAGCTAAGCAAGGGTACAATACAGCGTGCGCAATTTGATAGGAAATATTAAGGGTTGAGAACAGACGGTTGTCATCCAACCGCACACATTTGTGACGACAGGCAACATTGTGTAGGGGCGTTGGAATTATATTTAACTCTTTTTCCTACTTTCCCAACCGCGAGAAAACCGCGGTAAATCAGCCATCACCAAAAAATGTTTTTTTTTTCTCAAAAAATATTTAAAGTTAGGGGGAAAAAATACATCATTTTAAAGCTAAGAAAATAAGCTTTCCAACAGCATATAACTTATTTACAGACAACTGAAACATTTTATAAAAGCGAAAGTTGAACGAAAAAATTTAAGAAAAATAACAGTAAAATATGTTTTCTAGGCAAAATTTGGTCATTTTAGCGTTGATTACGAATTTTTGGATGCAAAACTAATATTTTCTGCAATTTATCTGCTTTCTTGGACATAAATTCGACCGAAAACTGATAAGGCACGAATATTTTTAGATTTTTAGGAATAATAGATAACGTGGTTCAATGCGTAATGTGATAATGCGACCCATTGCTAACGGCAACGGAAGCGATCGCATTACGAATAATTAACCTCTGTTGCCAAAAACCACCCAAATAACCGGTCAGTGTAAAACGCAGACTGCAGACTGCAGACCAGGGATAAAATGCAGACTGAGGGTAAAATGCAGACTGCAGACTGCGGGTTAATAAAATAATAATGAAAAAAGAGTTATAAGAGTGTTAGTAGCCGTTTGTACTTTCACACTGAAACCCCAACACAGCTCCCCTCGCTTTGGTTGCCCCACGGCATGTTTTAAATCCGGATTTTTATCGAACTCTGTAAGAATTGAAGCTGTTTGAATCCTTGTTGTTGTTGGAAAAAGGACAGTTTCGTTAAGTGAGTTGCTTTTAGGCAAAGAAGTCACCACCCCGTAATTCAACTGTCCATTTTGCTGCACTGAACAAAGTAATCGAGTAATTACCCAATAACTCAATTTATTTTGACACGCATGGCTACAGTACCAATTAACAAAGACAGAGATAACGTGGATTTTGCAACCATTTAACGTTTCAATTCAGTCGGCTTAAGCCAGTATGACTGAGGTGTAAAAATTTCTTATTAGGATCCTTTCATTCGCTTTCGTGTACGTTATGTTTATCCTTTAGTTCACAAGCTCGTTTGTTTTGCATCTGGAAGATGTAATTTTCAATTATAACCTCTCCCTAGGGGTTATCACGAAAAGCTTAACCGATGAAATCCCCGCGTCCTAATTGCTCGGAATACATGAAATTCTTTGTGCATTTCGTTGCACCGAAAAAAGACAACCGAAATTATTCAGGTATTCGAAGTAATAATTGTTGGTTTTTCGATCGATTTCCCTCGATGTACCGGTGTGACAAATAATCTGGAACATTGCAATGCATCTGGAAGAGCAAAAACAAAGCACAGATGATTTCAACGCGTACGATCGCATCCCCAAAAGGTGCAGCGACCTGCAGTCATAATAATGTGAGTTGTTGACAGATGTAAAACAGGATTGTCTTTCAAGCAATCTTTATTTTATCCTTATGACTCGTTTTTTTATTATTAATATTTATTTTACCCTCAGTCTGCATTTTACCCCCGGTCTGCAGTCTGCAGTCTGCAGTCTGCGTTTTACACTGACCGCCCAAATAACCGATTCTTCGACGGAAAATTCATCCCAGAGGATAAAACTATTCACTGGACATGTAATAAAGGTAGATATGTTCGAGCGAAAGCGAAAACAAGCGAATATTTTGACGGAAAACACAATAATGTGAGATCAAAGGAACATGTGGTGAAGACACGCAATTGCGGCATCGCTTCGACAATAATCTTACCTTTTCAGCGATTTTAACGCTTAAAATTCCATTCAATCCACCTTGTCTAGTCTTTGAATTCACTATTATCGCTGCCCTGCGAATCTTCAATGTTCTACATAACAGCACACTTGGTAAAAGACGGCTCGACGGGCGACAGATTGTTGTCGATGTTGTCGCCTGTCTTGTTCAGTATCCAATTGATTTG
The DNA here is from genome assembly GCA_949126865.1 of Montipora capitata. Taxonomy (NCBI): domain Eukaryota; kingdom Metazoa; phylum Cnidaria; class Anthozoa; order Scleractinia; family Acroporidae; genus Montipora; species Montipora capitata. Next base: position 4,747,580 of record OX421448.1, on the reverse strand, counting down.
CCATTTTTGAGCTTCATAAGGGTATATTTTGTTCAAAGATCCACTAAAACGCCATTCGCGTTACATGACTTTCGACGCCA
>OX421448.1:4727500-4742500 GCA_949126865.1 Montipora capitata | reverse complement strand
ATTCCCAAATTTTCGAAAACGTTTCCCGGAACTTTTCCATTCAATCAATTTTGGACAGGAAATCTCGAAAATTTTGGTTGAATGAGAAGCGTCCAAATTCTTAATTGGGTATGTATGTGGTGACTTGTCGAATTTAAAAACAAAATAACCAAGTTACAATAGATCATTTCTGAGTTCCTGAAATCCTCATTTTCAAGATGAGGGTAATTCGTCAATTTTTGTTATGGAAAAGTTCATTTTCACAACAAAGGTTGCACATGTAGCCTCGCTTTGAAAGTGAGCACAAAACTTTAAAGAAGGGCCTGGTCCAAATCTAAAGAGCAAAAACCACTGCTAAGTGAAATCTTACTGGAAGCGCCTAAAAGAGCCGTCCATTTAAATATGTACTCGAGAGACAAAGGAAAAGGAAAATGAAACCAGACAACGGACACTGAAGGCATTCGTGTAAGCCTGTCAACCCATTTTTCCGCACTTGAAGTTCTTGTGAACGCTCCCTAGATCTCTCGCATCGCTTATCCCATTTTCTAGCTTTGATATACTTCGGCAGCCTTATCTTCAACAGTCGAGGGGGAAGAAAAGGAAATATTGTAATGAAGTGCTAAAATGTTCCCAAGTGGACCTGCTAGCAATCATCTTGCTGGTTAGAAGGCCAAAATCTATTCTTCTCAGATACAATGGTGTGTATCCACAAGTGCGTGGAAATCGCGTATTTTTGAACTTTCTGGCCGACTTTTGCAAGGCGATACAATTTTCAGTAAAAGGAACCTATACCGCACTTTTTTGCCTAAATCTTTCAGGCCCAGAAAGTCGATGATGTTCTGATAGGTTAATCGCATGTATTTTTAAGACGAACTCAGTGATACCGCTCTATGGTATTTTCTTCTCCTGTTCCATACAAACTCACAATTCCTCTTATAATACTCATATTGCACATGGATATGAGCGGTCATAATACTGCTAAAAACAGGCACAACGAGCAAAGCTAATCGATTCCAGACAGTCTGGACAATTTTCTGGTCAGCCTTGTTCCCAGGATCTCTCTTCTTCCCTTTCCTTGGAACGAGAGAGTCTGGGAGAGAGAAAAGCAAGAGGAGAGACCCTGCTCCCACGCCCCCCCCCCCCCCCCCCCCCACCCCAAGTGGGAACGGAGAGCAAGGGAGTTATAAACGGTATCGAATGCTCTGAATTCTGTTATAACTTCAAAATACTACCTATCCCACTTTTCATAATTTAAAGAAATCACGCTAAATGCTCTTAATTTTTATCACGGCAAACGGTTATTTTTTGGTCATTTTCACGCTTAACGGGCTAACCCCACTGAGACTCTCCTCAGAGTGTGGAATTCGAAATACGGAATTGATCTGGAGGCAACTACTTCTCAACTTTGGTTTTGCAGAGTGCTTTTTTTTTCCTTTTTCTATGGTAAACAAATATTGAACTGAAAGCGTCGTCTTCGCACTTGCACTTGATATTGGGTATTTGAAAAACAGGCCGATTGGTATATTAGTTCTTTTTTAGGTGTCAATTCTTCGAAAAAAGGCAGAAATTTGTTAGGTTTCAGCGAGACGCAGCGAGACTCGCCAACAGTTATAGGGAGCAGGGAATGCACATCAACACGTTCTCTCAGCCAGAAGCTATCGCAATTTCGAGACAAGATGTGGTGTTCGCTGTTTTGTACGTGACAATCATTCTTCCAGGTATTCTTGGTAATTGCATCATCACTTACAATCGTGAGAAAAACACCATCAATGAACATTACACTGGCAACTATCTCTTAATGAACTTAGCTGTTGCCGATTTATTGATTCTCTTACTATGTCCTGGATTACATATTACTTTGCTCTAAAATCAGTTCGTCTTCAGGGATTCTCAGGAGATTTGATCTGCAAGCTGTTTGCTGGAAATGCTATTGTACCAATCTCCATCAACGCAGCAGCTCTCAAGGTATGCACAATTGCGGTGGAAAGATCTTTGTCACCTGTTAAACCTTTTCATACCACATTACGGATGTCTAAAGAATCTGTTGCGCATGTCATAGTGTTCCTTTGGATCTTGGCTGTGTTATCTTGCACCCCAGATATAAAGCCAACACTTTCAACCGTTCATCTTTGAAGTACCCTTGTAAGCATCCTTGGAGCTTGGATGAGTATATCTATAACAAGCCCTTTATTATCTTTACTAGCGTTTGTTTTGGCTTTATTAGCTGTCTCGTAATATTTTTTTGTTATTTCGAAATTGTCTGGGGATTGTTCTTTACGGGAACAATTTGCTCAGTCACAATCCACAAGGACGTGTGCTGAAAGACAGTCCAAGAAACAACTGGCTCACCTTCTAATCTGGCTTGCGGTTATTTTCGCTGTCTGCTCGCTTCCATTTTCAATTTACTTCATTTTTCCTGTATTCTCCGATACAAAAACTGTGCGAGACAACTATGACACTATGTATTTGTGCCATATATGTATATCCTCACAGCTGTACAATCCGCCTTGCAGTATTATTTTCTTTTAAATCTTTAAATTATTTGCTGGTTAGATCTCCCAATATCCGGCGCTTCCACTTTGCTCAGCTGGCCCATGCATAAAAAATTGCCATAGAATTAGCCGACTTTTGCTATACGCAAACTCTTTTTGCAATGTTATTCTGTATGCTCTGCAAAGCTCTAACTATCGCGAGAGGTTCAAGATTCTTTTTAATGAGAGAATGGATTGTTTCAAGCTTTTCCGAAATCATTCTGTATTTAGCTCTTATTAACCGAGCAGGAGGTCATGGGAGAATCTTGACCGAGGTTGTAAGTACAGACCGAACGCAGTGAGGTCTGTACGCACCACCAAGGACAATTTTTTCTCATCATTCTTTTTGGCTCTTCCACAAATGAATATTGGTAGACGAAAATACTGAATACTTTTGCATTTTAGTTCGCAACTTTTTCACCGCAAAACATTACCGGTCTACATGCCGGTCTAGATGGGGAAATCTAGACAGCGGTCAATATCGATTTCAGCCAATCAAATTCATGAATTTGGTAGTTCCCAGTCCTTGTGAGACAGAGCCATTTAGTAACAAATGATATTACACGACTCAAAATGCAGTCACTCTTGACTGTACTAATGGTGATCATGCGCTGAGCAATGTAGAAAAAACGCGTTAATTCATTATAGTTTGCAATTTAGACCGGATGTAGGATCTTATCATTTTACTCGAAGCTTGAAGTTATGAAACTCTGTCGAAGCTCATTAAATATTCTTTTCAATTTAAAAGGTCCGAATGTGTATAATTCGAGTCCAAGATTGAACTTCCGATCCCCACAATTACGATTTTAACTTAAATCATATCAATTTCTAATCCTCGATTTAAGACCAGCCGAATTAAACCAGGCATAGACCAAAAACGCATTTCCATTACTTCGAGCATAATTTGGGGAAAAAATGGGCAATGCTAGTAGCATTATATGCTACTATCATTATATGCTGCTTTTACAAGCACAATCTATAAAAGCTTAATCGAGGGGTAGACTACTAACTGATACTTTGGAAGCTCAGTGTCATTTAAAGCGATCCTCCAGTCGAAATTTCGGGGTGCATGGTAATGGATCAACTTTCTCAAAGTCCGGTTTGGGTTTTTCGTGCAATGGCGACCCCCGTCGCTTGCTCGTTTGTTTGCCCAAGTGAAGTCGACTTGAATGCAAGTCTACGTTGTTGTACGAGGCTCTGGCAACGCGTCCAGTGGTATTGCTATTGGTTCCACTTCTGTTATCGCGGGCGCCTTTCCATTCGATCAAAAATTTCGAAGAAAACGAGTAATGAATCAATTGGAACGGAAATATTCCGGGAAAAAAACTGGACGTTTGCGGTGTAGTTACTTCGTGAAGTGGTTCTGAAATTCCGGAATTCCGGAAAAACCCGAAAATCCCGTCCCACTGGTTCGTTCCTTCTCGGGCACAACAGGCAAGTTTCGAATTGTGCAGCAACAAAAGAACAGAGTCGAGGTTCACGGGAATAATTTGCATTTGCCTTTGTTTTGAACACAACAAAATGCTAAAAATGCTAATTATTCCACTGAAGCTCGACCTTGTTCTTTTGTTACTGCACAATTCGAAACTAGCCTATGGAGCGTTTTCACTCACGTGACCAGCAGCCATATTGGATTACGAAACAAAAGAAAGTATTTGCATAAAAATAGAGTTCAATTCCCGGAAGATCAGTTTGGTACACCATCATCGCCGCCATTTTTTTTTTTTTTTTGGTTACACCAACATGGCCACCGTGACGTCACGTGAAAACACTCTCTTGCTGTTTACATTTTGGGGCAATACTCGTTAATGCAATTGATTCCGAAGGCCCAACTGGAAAATGTTGAAATTTTTAAACAAAATTTTTGGTTGAATGGAAAGCGCTCCTTGTTTTTCAAATATTTGGTCATCGTATTTTCAAGTTCCCTCGCAACCTCGTCCCCAGGGCGCTTTTCCCTGATGTTAAAAGCCACGGAAAAGGGCCCTGGGGACGAGGTTGGTTGCCTCGAAATCCGACATTTACCATATGTGAGATACAAATATGCCAATGTAATTTTCTGGTTGTTTCGAAATAATTGAAACGCGGGTTGGGAGCATTCCTTTTACACATTATCAACACTCTTTCAGCGGCTAACATAGCCTATGTATTTTAGTGCGACCTGGCACTCTTGCCTTGCCAGCCGAGTTCCAAACCATTTTGATCAATTAAAGGTTTAATCACACTTTTAGTAAAACTACAAATTCGTGAACAACGTTCTGGGCTAAAAAACCCGGTGCTTGTCGAGATCGCTAAGCTGCAAAAGCCATATAAATACAAAATATCTTTCAGTTTCATTCCGGAAGCAACGAAAAAAATATTCGGGCATGCGCACTGACTAGGCCAATGTAACATAGATGGTGGCCACTAAGAGGAAATTTAAAGGGGCTGTGTTACGGCATTGCGCTCCTACTCCGACGTTACTATGCATCTAAACGTTAACCGAAAAATTACTTTTAACAACACAACTCAAAGCTTCGTGACGAAAAAGTCTTTTTGGCACATACATCATTTAAGTTACGAACAACAGAAATAAACTTTGAAAAAACTGTTGGGCTGAACAGTTTCCAAAAACCCCAATTACGATCCATTGTACTCTTTATTTCCGTCTTCAATGTTGGCCATCCCTGCTTCAATTTGTACTTCCTGTTTTGTTAAAACCTACCTTCAATGTTTTCACTAGCTCTTTTTTAGGTTTCACTTGATTTGGTTGCCAGTTCGCTAAATTTTCGCTAAATTTCGGAACACAGCCATTTGATATTTCCTCCCTAATCTTTAGGGGAAAAAAAATACACTTCTCGGCTTTTTTTTATACTAAGGCTGTGTTCGATTGACCCTATTCCGGAAAAAGAAATTACATGGAGTGATGATTGTAAACGGTATCTTTGGCGTTTTGAAGCAACAAGGATAATGAAGATATGTTAAAAGTAGCATTTTAGCAGATGTTTGAGAATTTTAATGTGAATCTCCGTTAAAACGAAGGATTTCTAACTTTTTATTCCATGTATTCCTATTCCGGAATATGGTCAATTGAACGCCTTCAGGAGCCCATCACCCGGAGCGTGCAACTTACCTATTTTCGTGCAACGGCGTTTTCACAAGTAAGGTTATTTTTAGATTGAATTTCCCGCTAATGAGACTCCCACAGGAGCCCGATGACCAATTACAAGAAATTAAGCTGACGTCATAGGGTCACCGAACCGGAACTGCCTTTGTTTTTTGACCTAATTCGCGGGAAGGGCTAGTCTAAAAATAAACCTACTTGTGAAAACGCCGTTTCACAGACGCTGTATGGAAGTTGCACGCTCCAGATGGGCTCCTGACGGCTTCCAATCAATTTTTCTCTTTTGTTCCATTATGTACAAAGAAACTACGAGTCCAAAAGTTAATACTTTAAAGTATACAGAAAGCATAGCTTTGAGCATAGCGTACACATTTTTCAATTTGACGAATTTAAGTGAACAACGTAAGCTGAAAATTTCCTCGCTCAAATTTACATTCGTGCCCGGACTAAAATTAGCAATATTGATTCCAATAATAACACTCTTCACAATAAAACATTAGACCAGAGCAATAAAACAGGGCACTACAAACTACATGAAACAAATGCTCACTTTTGCTATCGTCCAAAATGAGTCACATTAGAGACTAAATTGGACAGACAGCGAACATGACCTGCGGCAGGAGCAAATGACTGAGACTGAACAACTCCAATAAAGTGTTTTCACGTGACGTCACGGCGGCCATGTTGGTGTCCCTAAACAAGGAACGGCGGCTATGTTGGTGTCCCCAACTAATCCTTTAATTCAGCTCTATCATCATGCAAACGCTTTTTTTGTTTCGGTGGAAAAACAAGGTTACTGATCACGTGAGTCGGAACACTCTACTTAAGCCATGTCATGGCATTTTTACAGACCGATCTGTTTTCAGAATACCTATGCACTTCCTGGTCGATGACCCTATGACGTCGAGTTAGTTTCTTGTGATTAGTCATCGGGCGCCTGCGGGAGTCTTATTCGCGGGAAAATCAATCTATAACTAAATCGGTCTATGAAAACGCAGTACGCGTGACAGGAATACATATAGGGCTGTTGTTCACTCCTAGTCATGGCCTCTTGCCAGTCGTTATACTCAATATCACCTGAACTACAATCTTGGACAAAACTCGTCCGGAAAATGTCACATCACTATAAGATGCTCATTCCCTAATTTCTCCGTGTGATAAGAGATTGTCCCTACTTTCTCTTCCCCCTCCTCCTAATCCAATGTTGGTTAAGAAATGGCCAAAGGCTCTCACAGTATTTTGTAGCACATGAATAACTTCGGAATGGGAGAGAAGGGGTACCATTAGACTTTCAGTTGACTGGTGAGTGCAAATTCCCAGGAATTATTTCCAAGATTGTAGATAATTAATACAATAGACAAATGTCACTGAAATACAAAAAGCAAAAAAGATGATATTTCGTTTTCCTTGACACTTCTTGACTTTCTTTCTCACACACCCCGCCCCCCCCCCCCCCCCCTTCCCACTGTTCTGTGAAACCATGGCTTCACTGCTGATCACATGTCCTTGAAGACTGTGGCCGCGCATTACAGGAAATTCTTGTCACCGTCCTCTTGATCTGATTCATTTAACTTGGTTCTATTCTTTCTCAAGTACCTCAAAACAAGACTGCGGATAACCTCACGTCTCTCTCTCTTGGAAGTAAACTATGAAACAAATAAATTAAACATGACGACTGAATGCCAAAAAGAGCTCATTTTGGAGGTAACTAATTTTCATTTTATTTGGCCTTCAATGGCACGTTCGTATACAACCTTAACATTGAGAAAAGGTCTCCTAGTTCTACAATGTGCCATACACCGGGAGTTAATTGTCCTGCATGCTCTTTCCAAACATGGTAAAGAGGTCATGAGTTCGAATCCCCCTGAGCTACGGGACTTTTTAAGATGCCCATGCGATACAATAGACCATTTTCGAATTCTCACGGCTGGACTGGATCTAGCATGAAATGGAAGCTAATGCAGGCAAATCTTTTCAAATGCAAGTTAATTTCCCCGCATTGGCTAGATGCTAGATCCAGTCAAACTGTTAGAATAAGAAACTGGCCTATTGCTTAAATTGTCCAGCTACGTGCAAGGATCACTTCTCCCTTCGATCGCAAAGAATTCTGTTCTAAATAATTTGCATTCATTCCAGAAATACGCTATTTTGCCTCAACAATTAATGGAAACTTCAACGTTCGTTGATGGAATAGGCCAGATCACAAATCCTACAGGTGCTTTCTCTAGACTTGTTTTAAGCTCTGCTTGATCATGTATCGCTCAATAAAAATGAGTCAAATTATTGCAATAGTAACTTCAGAGTTGTTTACCTCTTCCTTCTCAGGATCAGTTGTTTCGATGCTCTCCTGTCCGTGAAAGATTGAGATAACAAACATGGAGATAACAAATAAATAATGACTCCGTGGAACTCGTAAACCTTTAATTAAATACACATTCGAACCATAAGAAGCTTCTATGATCGCTAAAAAAGCAGTGCTTTTAATGACAGAATTCCCAGCCTTACGGATGTGTTCTCTAATGGAAAGGCGCAGTGGTGAGAGCACTCGCCTCCCACCAATGTGGTCCGGGTTCGAAACATAGACTTGGCGTCACATGTGGGTTGAGTTTGTTGGTTCTCTACTCTGTTCCGAGAGGTTTTTCTCCTGGAACTCCGGTTTCCCGCTCTCCTCAAAAACCAACCTAACCTCCCTGGAGAAAGCGGGCTTCCCTTTTAAGGCTCCGAGAAAAAAAAGGCCACAAATCCTTGTTCTATTCATAGAGTTGAGCTGCACTCTTGGTTATTCAATCCCGAAAGGACTGTAAGGAAGGTGGATAGGGGAAGCCAGTTTCATATCCGGCGAGCAGAGTTTCTTTCGATCTTCCTAGATAAGTCGGAAAGAGGAAAGAAGACTCTGCCAGCCGCCTTGACTTTCTGCGATTTGCCGCTCATCCAAAGAAATGGTGAGTCAGTCCAGTTTCGACTTGTCAAACATGTTTTTTTTTTAATTTGTGCCCATGATCAATCGCCACGCGTCAAATTTATAACAGCATGACTATTGTAACTGTCGAAATGCCCATGAGTATTTCCTCCCTATGTCGGTGACAGAAACTAGTTTGCAGAATTGAGAAACCTAGTAATTTTTTCAGTAAAAATTGAAATGGGAATTTTAAAACTTGAACTATCTTGAGTTTCCAAGGAAACGACTTCTTGGTGGTCGTGTGTTTGCCAGAGTTGTTCGAAAATATCCCAACTGTTTGTTTTGTTTTGTGATTTTGCGGTTACTAGTCACGCGTGACTGACTCCCGAATACGTTTGAACTTTTAACGCATGCTCAATAAGAAATGTCGAGGCGGCTGGCAGAGTATCCTGTTTATCGCAAGCCCTTTATAGACCTAACTCGTCCTAACCAACCTCTGCCCTACAACCTCTCCCTGATGCAAGATGCTTGACAACCCGATACACAGCACGGAATACGTAGAAAACATTGATCGGAGGAGGAAGAACTCCTTTCTTCTGAATCCAGCGAAGCCACATCTTTGCCCTCAAGAACTTCCACGAAGTGTACAATGTTTCCTGTGATTTAATAAAAAAGGGAAGATACAAGAGACCAAAATTAAGTCATTAACGATGACAAAAAGGCATGAGGATTTAAGCATCTTAAATTTTAGATTAGGCCAAAATTTTCCCAAGAGATTTCGGTGTTTAACGTTAGCGTCCTTATGCGAACAACATAGGGCACTTCTCAGCATTTCGCAGACGAGAGGTGCATTCCTTAACAATAAGCCATCACGCTGAAACGACGTTCCCCTGTCTTTAGAACGGGTTCATTCGTATCGCAGGAGTGTCGATGATTTTTCAATTTTAGTTTGTGTAACACACTTCAGCAGGACAATGTTCTCAATGTTCTTTTATAAACTCTTTGCTCGACGGTTTAAAAAAATCGCGTGTTTTTTCTATGATATAGATGATAAGGATGTTTCCCGGAATTGACAAAATGATTTCTTTTTCATGACTTCATTTTTCATTCATTTTATTAATTTAAGATACAGGTTGCAATCGTAATCCTGCGCAACCCGCTGGTAGCAGAGCTAAGGCCTGGTTTTCACTAGCGACGCAAGCATAAGCACAAGCAGCATACGCAGGCGCATTTACTTGCTGTTAAGTTTAATCGGGACCGATTCTCATTCCATGAATCGGTCGTTCATCGGCTGTCAAAAGACACGCAAGATTTGTGCTCCAACACCGTCGAGCCCATAAATCGGGCCGACAAATCGTACCATGTAAACCGGCCTTAATAGATTTTATTAAGTCGGGCCGACAATCAGAGAAACCGCCATGTCAATCAAAGGGGATGCGAGTGAGTCATGCGCATAAATACCTAAAAAGTTAAGGCGTTCAAAATGGCGGACAACGGGAAGATCTTTTCAAGAAAAATTACACGTTTTATTCAATTTACACGATACGATTTATCGGCCCGACAAAACCGGCCGACAAATCATACCGTGTCAACCGGCCTTTACAGGAGAGTTTCGCACTCGAATAAAAAGAGAACACTGGTATTAAAGTCCACATGTCAATAAAAAAAAGAGCTCTATCGGAATTCCATGGGAAAATGTTACGCCTTCTTCATGCGCGCCAAATCAAATGAATTTGCGTTTTTCTATACTCAATACAACAATTTTGGACGATATTCACCAACACCATTCGAAGGGTGTGGTTACGGCTTACCGATATCCTGCTGTAAGATTCGTTCAAAATAGCAATCAGCATATTAAGGGCCACAAGAACTGCTGCGATGTTGAACGCACCAAATATTATTAGGTTCGCAATGGTCAAGATCTCAAAGCCCTTCTCTGGAAGACGAAAGTTGTCTCTGTCAAGTTCACCGAACAACGCCCAGAATATCTCCGACATACTCTCACCAAGGCTAAAAAAATGAACATGTGGTTAATTCTTACATCGGTTACTGACCAGTCACACGCGTCTCTCAACGACTTTTTTTCGTATTTCAAAACCAAATTTGGGTGGACGTCAATCAACCCACTTGGGCGACAGTCGAATTCGTCATGTGGGAACATTTGATAGACGCAGACCCACATGTAGTTTCGACAAATGAAAAAGAGTGTTTTGGGGCGCGTGTAACTGATAGCATTATATCAAGATCTAATTTAATCTGCTCATGATGACCACAGTATTTGAAGAAAAATCCGATGAGTCTGAAGGGACTAATACCAGTCATTTACCAAGACGTTTCTTTTTGATGTCACAAATCAGTTGCTATCACTAAAATGGGCATTGAAACTCGGTTTGATGACTGCTGCGGGAGGTGTGTACTTTGAAAGGAACATAACCCGTTATTAAAGTCCCTTGCAAATCCTCCATCTCTTCTTTACAAATTCAATGATTCTACAACAATCTAATCAAGTACAATACAAGATTCCAATCTTCTATCTCGAACTCGAGTCATCTAATTTAATACGTTATCTTTGGCATGAATTGACCAGTCCGCTCCAAACTTGCTTTTTCTTTTTATAGTTTAAGATAATAAATAATACTTACTTGCCAGCATGATGTTCGCTTGTTGCGTTTTCAAAGTGCGATAAGAAGTAGCTTCTTCCCGCCAAGTACTGCGTGTACAGCTTGGTGAAGCTCACAGCGAACCCCAAAAAAATGAAAAAGAAATATAAAGCGAATTTTCCCACATCATACATCATTTCTACGAAGGCGCCTAACAGCGGGCCAATGCTAGAACTGGCTTGCATGAATGACAAGTTGTGGAAAAAGGCCAGCAGTATCCCAATAGCAAGAACGCCCTCAGAGACTAACATGATGTCGTGCAATTCATGATTTGCGTAATGCTCCGGTGAATGGGCGCCGTCTCTAGACATCACTGCCCAAGCTGACCACCAAATGATGTAATGACTGACAAAGAATACAACCGTTGCTAATGCCATGCGGTTTGGAACATGGGAAAAGAAACTCCGTATTCCAAAATCGTACAAGTCTTTAATGACGTCCACCAACAGTCCAATGATAAACGATAAAACCAACCAGTCTGCAGAGACGAATTAATTGAAAACATTTTGCATTGCTGAAAATTGTATTAAGAATACTGACTGCTATACAACAATTTCTTTCTAAGTGAAAATGACAGCTCAGTTCATGAAGCAAACGGAGCAGAGAAGCCTAGGCTTGAACTTCAAAGGGACTTGAACCCATGACCGGGAGATTGTGCTTCACTTGCTCTAGCAACTGAGCTAGCAAGCCATATATGGAAGATGGTCTCTTATAAGTTCGTAATATGGCGGAGCACCATGGGTAAGAAAATATGGTAACCTATCTGTGCAAAAAAACGGATTTTATTTTGGTCACGGTATGACCGTCCACCCCTCCATGTATGACAATGTGATCAGTATCACGTGACCATATCGCGGGCTCAAGTTAGAGCTCATCTAAATAGTATTTCTGACAATGAAGCGAAGCGTAGTATACAGAAATAGTTATTTTGCCGGTACGGACAGGAGGATTGTTGTCGTGCGAGAGGGATTATGGGTATGAGTGTCAGATATATTAGGGAAGGCCGTTACGATTTCAAAACCAATGTAGGTCAGCAACATTTCAGCCCCTAAGTTTAGCTTTGATTTAAGTGTGTATTTGTGATTCGTTTTCGCGAATGCGCGCTGGCGCAATCGCCGTGCTGGGGAAAAATGAAGGAATTTCAGGAATTTTTGTGTTAACTCCCTGGGTAACCTCGCCATTTAAGCGATTTGTATGATCTTCGCACATGATTGGATACCAAGTTGCTATTTCTCTGTGTTCTACTGTGAGTTTAATATTGTTGTTGTGCCCTTTGTTACATACACCATACAAACACATCTTCACTTTTAAAGCTCTTGCTCAAAATGTTTAGTTTCTAAAATTGTAATTACGCCGATCCGATCAAGCCAGGACACCGACGTCGAATATTGTCCTCGGTTGCTTGCTTGAAAACTCTCGGCGATTGATGAACAGGGTCTACATTCAAAAATCGCGTTTATTGAGGGAGTACTTTTGGAAGGGACCCGTTGCTTGTCTTCCAGAGTTTTTTTTTCTGATTGTCAAAGTGAACTGAATTTGAAAATTACAGAAATCTAGAGCATTGAACTGACAGTACAACTTTGGATGGCGGAATGGGAACATCAGCTGCGAAAAGATTATGGATCGTACTTTATAATTAACGTCGAAAAAAAAACTGGAAACTTAGTTTAAAGAAAATCACTTATGTCCTATAGGTAAAACTATCTCAGTTCCCTACCAGACACTAATTAGGATTAACCATCTACCGCATTCGTTTATTGTTTGCATGATTTATGGTTTTCATACTGGAAGTAGAATAACAAATGTGTACAGACAAAATAATTCGTGTATCACATTTTTAGTGGTTACAACCAAAGGGTTAACAGACTCTCTTCGAAAGACCCTATCTTTGGTTTCAGTGCCAGTAAGTAAGCATAGGCGAATGTCACTCTCTTTTTTTTGTCAGACAACACTCAAAGCACTTAGCTGTCTAACCAGGAGAGAAAGAATGTTAGTAACAGTGATATGTATGTTAGTCACCTTACACCTAAACAACAAGCCAAGGTAGCGAAATTGGGGGGGAAGAGATACATAGTCCAATGTGTAATGAACTTGATGTTCAGACTGAAGCGTTGTGGGACACCGGTGTCAAAGTTTCTACTGTTTCCAAGAGCTGGCTTGCTGAGAACTTGCCCACAGCTGAGCATCGTCAAATAGAGGAGCTTCTAAGTGATCAAGGACTTGATCTTAAAGCAGCAAATGGTAGTGAAATTCCATACGATGGCTGGATAGAAGTTTCCTTAAAACTTGCCACCTCAGGTGACAAACACGGTATAGCAGTACCTTTTCTGACCTCAACGGACAATTTGGACCACCCGATTGTTGGATACAATGCCATTGAAGAATTAGTGAAAGACTCTGATAGTCACACCATTGACAGACAAGAAGAGACATTAATTAGTGCCCTTTGCTCGCATTTTTTCCGAAGCTCTGATTACACTCATTAGGACAACCACCACAGGTGAACTTTGTACTGCATGTGAAAGTAACAAAGGGAGACGTGGTAGTTCCAAAGAATGAGACAGTAGTAGTTACTTTCTCGGCAAATGTGGGCCTAACAGAATCCGGACATTAAATTACCTCTTGTCAGGTCTTGAGGACCTGGAAACACTAGTGATACCAAGACGTGGTACTCCATCACGTGCGGCCATTCGGGTGACATACAGCACAGAGCATGACATCACCTTGAGAAACAGGACAGTGTTAGGAAAACTTTAGCAAGTTAAATCCATTACACCACTCGAAATGAAAATGAGAGAGGAGGTAAAGTGGTGCCTGCTCCTCATGCAAACCAGTCATAGGTCGAGGGGAAACAGATTGAAGACAGAGCAACCTCTATCCGTCTTGCAACAATGCCAAAGTGGGACTATAGGTATATCCCCAGATGTGGACTTTGGAGACCTACCAGAAGATCAGAAATGAGTAGTGGTTTACATGTTAAGGGAAGAAGCAGACTGGTTCTCAAAAAGTGACGACGACATAGGGTGCGCGGAAGGTCTACAGCTCAAGATTAATCTGCCAGATAGTTGTCCAGTCCAGAAGAATTTAACAGTCATCCCAAAACCCCTGTACTCAGACCATAATAATAATAATAATAATAATAATAATAATAATAATAATAATAATAATGACGATGATGATGATGATAATAATAATAATGATGATGATGGTGATGATGATAATAATAATAATTTTATTAACAGCATTTCCATAAGGTGGCTCTTCATCCGTCAAATCTAACTAAAGTTAATTACAATTAAAACAAACGATAGGAAAAGCTATGTTAAAAACGCTCAATAATTAATATTTACAGTGATAAATCAAAAAGAAAAAAATTATCATCTGGACCTATCTTTATCTTGTAGCAATAGGCCATTTCCGAGTTCATGTCTGCCTCGTCTTCAAAGCGAGTCTAAGTGCGAAGTTTTTGTGATGGTAATTAGTTCTACTTTAGATATGAATCGCTTTGAAGACGAGGCAGACATGAACTCAGAAATGGTCTATTTCTTTATCTCCTTAAAAAATAACATTGGGTCCATGTAGTTTCTTAAGGAAAGGGGAAGGTTATTGAATAAATTAGCAGCTTCATCTTGAAACGTATTGGCGATCATTGATATTTGAAGCTGTATACCCTCACTGGAGGGTTAGTTTCGATTATTTTCGTAACTTTCTAGTCTTAAATAATTTGGGCAGTCTGAGCTGTATAGACTCTTGTGTGTACTTTTAAGAATATGCCATTCGCGTTGTTCAGTGACCGGTATAAACCAATTCAATTTCAGGATATCAAGCGTT
>OX421448.1:4710000-4722500 GCA_949126865.1 Montipora capitata | reverse complement strand
AGCAATCATGCTGGCAAAGATGAAAGAATCATAATGATTGCAACAAAAGAACAAGTATAGCTATTAATATTGTGCAAACTGGAGCAAAGACACCCTTGCAGACAAGGCCCTCGTGGTTTCGCACATGTAAGGGCTGTCCGAAAATTTGCCCAGCACTCCGATTCTTTAGTTATCATTTTTCCCGTTACCGAGCAACTACATTATCGTTGTCATGCATCTTATTATATTCATGCGGGGGATCCTAAGATGCCACTTGGGATTTCGGCGTACACTGCTGGTAGGCCTCTTCGCCGAACCTATACTGAAGTGAAAATAAAGACTAAAAGAGGACAAAAAGGCTACTCTCCGTTCTACTTACCATTAAAGGCGTAGCGGCTGTAAACACTTGCCCACGATGTTATAATCAGTAAGAAGAGAAATAACTGGTAAAGTCCGCAATATATCAGAAATGTTACGCAAGGAGCGTGGAACATCTTGGCAATCTTATGATTGGGACAACAGTGTTCAAAAACGAGCCAAATTAAGAACAAAACTGGAAACAAAACGGACGCCAGTAGTGTGAACAGAACTTGATTCCAAGTACTCCTCTCCAGGAAAGAGACGCCCTTGTAAATTTCTGCGTCCAACAACAACTGACAGTAAGGGTGGCTGACAAACTGCAAGATAAAATTTGTTTGTATCTGGAAATTCACTTGCAAGGAAAGTAAAAAAGCTGTGTTAACACCTGATCACTACATCGTGAAGGCTTCTGCATGGGCTCTAAAGACTACAATCCTGGACAAACTTGTTGAGACGCTTTTTACCTTCTTTTCCTTATCTTAACAAATCACTGGTTTCTTGAAGCAAATCTTCTTGTTGCGGATCCCCCAACAATGTTGAGAGATAGCTAAGTTATTTCCGCTTCTCCATAAACAACACTGTCATGCGTGGGGAAGGGAGGAAGGGTATTGTTGGGCCTTTGTTGTAGTTACTGTCCAAAAAAACGAGACTTTAAAAAGGTCGCAACGATTCTTGTCCAGGATTGAAGTTTTCAGTGAATGGCCGCTTCCGAGTTATTGAATGCCTCGTTACCTCGAAAGGATAATTGAGCGATATTCTAGTGTGGGGGGAGGAGGGGGGAGGAGGAGGGGGGTTGCAAAAGTGGTTGGCACTGAAATATAACGTATCCATGAAGGCACTATTCAAAGTCAACAAAACGTAAAAAATTATAATGAGATGTCGTTGTTAATGCAGCAATCCTCCAGTGAAAGTATTTCGGAATAAACGAACTATGTACAGTAATTAAGCCAACTAACCTTATCGCTTTTGGTCTTTATGGCAAACTCCAGCACTTTAAATTGACACAGTGCTGTTTCTCCTACGTTTGTTTGCATAATGCACTGTATCTCTTCCATGGAGCGGCATTCACTCAACAACGCCACAACAAATCCGTTACAAATATCACCCAACTCTCCGTATTCCTTACTGAACTCGTATTCTTGCTTGGCCATGTTGCGGACTGTTTGATTCATTTGGCATGCGCGATAGACAGGGTCGTCGAGTGGAACAAAAGATGCAGATCCTGTACTGTCGCGTCGCGTGGCACCAAAGTCGTTTCGAAGAAAAGACACTGCAATATACACAGGACTGGCCAGAACACGGTATGTACTTAAGAGGTGCAAAGCCGAAGCCAGCTTCCCAGTTACCATTCCGTTGGATCCGTTGCAACGAGGCAATATTTCCACGTTACTGTCGCGTATGCCGTGCAGCAAAGCTACCTTTAAGTCGGCTCCGTTATTTAATAGTTCCTTCATGAAATCATTACGTACGGATTCCTCCGTTATTTCTCCTGCTAATTGTAATAACGTTTTACCAGAACTGCTAACATGGTTAAGGTCTTCTGTAGAGGAAGACAAGATTAAAAATTTCAGCTTTTTTAAATCTTGTTCCTTTATCGCATCGCAGAGTTCTCGATCACGCTTCTCATGATTTAGAGGACTAACATCCTCGCCCACTATCGTCTGCAGCGGAATACTTCTTGCTTCCATTAGGCTGGGTTACCTGTGGTATAAAAAGTTGGAACTTAAAAATAGCAAATATACGTGCAAGGAATAAGTCCAGGGGAAGGTCACTACCTGAAGCAGAAGGACTGGTGCAATAGACTTTATTCGCTTGTACATTTTGTTTCTTAATTCAGATCATATGACGATACTCAGAAGATTTGGTCCTTTGTTTTGTTTGTGACAATAAACATTCACTCTTTTTAATGAACATGACAAAGGACCAAATCTCCTGAGTATAATCACATGATCTGTATTGGGAAAACAAAATGTACAAGCGAATAAGGTCTATTGAGGCAAGGAAATTCGCCCTTGTCACACGGCGGCTATATTGTCCCGGGAGACCAAAAGAGCTTTGTTTTACCTCGCCAAGCCTCGCAGTGGAAACCATGGGGGTGAGGCTTGGCGTGGTAAAACAACGCTTTTTTGGTCTCCCGGGACAACATGGCCGCCTCGTGACAACGGCGAATGGTCAATTCACATCTAAACCTACCTTAGCCCTTCTGATTGGGTTCATGTGGACCTGCCCGTTTTTCTTTTTGCGTTGGCCTTTGAGATGATGCAACAGAGACACTGGTCACTTCGATGGTTAGCATTTTTGTGGGACGCGATAGTTTTACACTCGTATTTCGACAGGATTGACGGGGGTGAGTCAGGTTTTTTGCCATCTTCGATCGCTGGGTGGACGGAAACGAAATGCATTCCTCGCATTATGTTATTTACGAATTTACCTTTGTGTATTGAAATTGTCAAATATATATGCGCTTTAAGGTCGGTAATAAAACAGAATGAAAGTGATTTTAGAGTAGTTTATCAGCTGCATCAGAGACAGTAGTAATTTCCACCGTTTATTGCGAGTTGCAGAATGATCACGACGAAACGGCGTGTTTCTGTTACACGTAAAAACGATTCCCGATGCCCCAAATTGTAGGTAAGAAACGCGAATGGTGATCCGATCAAGTTTTTTTGCATTTTCCGGCCGAAGTTAGAAAAATCGAAAGGCGTAAAAAGGAAAACGCAGATAAAGGCGTGTCATCGCAGTGACTCGTTTGTGGGCACGAAGGGCAGTTTAATACATAACTAGTTGTACAGTAGTATACACTTTGTTGTTGAAGTATAATTTTATATCCGCAGAACTGTTCAGGAGATTTCCCTTAAAAAAAATTATCATTATGCAGCTGTTGCTTCTTACAATTTTTACAGTACTCATTGTTGGCATGAAAGCATGAAATATATTCATTTCAAGTACTATTTTGAACTTCTATTATTATTATTATACATAAGGGGACAAAGAGAAGGACTCTTCTCTAGTTTGCACACACATTAGACATGAAGCTATTGGTCACCTCAACAGAGAAGGTTCATTGTTTATTCCACACAACAAATTGACAATGTTTCAGCCCAATAGGCTTTTTGCAGCTAACGATCACATGGTACAAAATCCACCATGCTGGAGGGCAAGCTCATTATTATTCTCCCACTGGGACATTAAAACAAGGAGATCTGAACCAGTCAACCTTGACTTGCCTTTGTTGTAATGTCCCAGTGGGAGAATAATAATGAGCTTGCCCTCCAGCATGGCGGATTTTGTACCATGTGATCGTTTGTTGCAAAAGGCCTATTGCAAACATTTCAAGCTGAACTTACGGTAGTACGTTGAAGTTGCTTTCAATGTAAAACCATCACCATTTGTGTTGCAACCGATTTTAGATTCTTTTGGGTGAAGACCTCTGTTATGTGTTTCCAGTGACACTTATAGACCCTTTGCATAAATGGCGCCCAAACTTGAATAACAATACTTGATACATCCTTAGCCTCACATTCATGAGAAAAATCCTTTGTCTTGAAACATAAACACGAGGCCAAGGATGTATACAGTATTGTTACTCAAATTTGGGCGCCATTTATGCAAAGAGTCTATAAATTATTCCGCAGCAGTGTTTAGACAACCTTTAAAACACTGACATTTCTGAATATTATTGCTCAAGGGAATGGCTTTGACTTTGTAATCAAAAAGCCTTTGAGATCAAATCCAGTTTGTGGTGGGTATGAGTCACAACCCGCTTGCATGCATTGCGAGCACTGACTTCATGAAATAGAGCCACTCTCTGGCATCTTAGGGTTCCATTGTTTGTTTACAATTATGAAGGTATGTTTGCGCTTTTGCTATTCTTTATTTTCGAATGCCCCATAATACAATTTGTTTGTCCCCCAAATTTTGCATAAACTGTTGTTTTCAAATGCTGTTGGGGACATTGCATATTCCCAAGAGCATTTGAAAACAATAGTTTATGCAAAATTTGGGGGGCAAACAGAGTGTATTATGGGGCGTTCGAAAATAGAGAATGGGTTGTACCAACTTTGTGACATTTGAGAAGACTCTCTTGCTCTTTGAAGCGGTTATGCCCCCCAGTCCTCCGCACACTGCCATTGCTTTGTCGTGGTTCTCTCAACGTACTGTAGTTAATTTCTTTATCACTGAAAGACAATAACTTCCAAAACGTCTTCCGCCAAAATGTTTGCATCAGTCTTAGAAGCTCTTGTAGTTTATTCTTAATTCTTTGCAAAGTGGACTATGTCCATGTTTATGAGAGTGTAACTAAAGTGAACCCCTTCATGAAAAAGGATTTGTTGATCGAGAAAGAAAAAACACCCTTCCAAAAAGAAGTTGAACACACATACTCATAGATCATTCTCCCTTCATCCGAAGACACTAATCTGCCAGATGAGGAGAGGTATCTGGGAAATTTTACCACAAAAATGTGCCAATTACCAACTAGTAGTCCCGTTTTCTGCCTTTACAAAAAAAACTTCATTGCACTACAGAACTTGGAGACAGATCAACGTGATGAAACCGCTAAATCAAATGAAAACAAGCTTGGGAGTGGTATTAATGAATCCACGTGTTAAACCATCAATAAATAAGCGACAGTCATCGAAGGACTTGTAAGCGGCTAGTCCCTGTTTGTCATATTCAGTATATTAATCAGTGGAGTGGTACATTAAATGGTATCGTACAAGCCGAATGGCGCCGAGGAGATGAAATTGTTCGTGATCTTGATTGCATGGAAAATGGATTGGGACAGCAGCACAGATCTGACTGGGATTAATAAATTATCCGCATCGTCGGTTTTGTCTTTCTACAGGTAGCATAATTGCTTCAACTGCAGCGGCGATTTCTATCAGCGAAGACTTCAAAACGCGCTCACTGAAACTCCACTCTCCTGCAAATATTTTTTAAGTTCTGCGATATAGGCATCTGCTTATACAAGTTGAGCCTGGAACTGTCGCAAACAGAACTACTTGCTGAAGTTTGCTAGACTTACTCAGCGTTTTCGAATTTTTCCACTTCCAGATTTTCGATTCACACACACTCAAATCACATTCTTCCTGTTTTATTACTGACCTCAAAGTGCACAAATATCTGACAATTTTACTATCTGAAGATATTCGTAATAACATAAGGCAAGGAATACAATTCGCTTCCGTCCGCCTAGGGATCGAAGATGGACAAAACCTGACTCACCACCGTAAATCCTGTCGAAATAGGAGTGTGAAACTAACGCGTCCCATACCAAATCCTAACCATCGAAGTGACTAGTGCCTCATTTCCAAGTCCAACGAAAAAAGAAACTAACATTTCATATCTGCTCGCGACGCCATCTCACTATGTGTTACATGTCCGATCTGCTCATTGTCCGAACTTTCGAGGTTTGTTTCAATCTCGTTCCCAGAGCCTCAGTTACCCTTGTCCAGCAGAACGGGCCCGGGAGGCTCTGGAATAATCCAAAACCGGAACCAGAAAACTCTGGTTCCGGTTTAATAACTGCGCGTGCGTGAGGGGAGACAGTTGGAAATCAACGCGCTTACTTTTCACTCACGAGACAGTACACATGAGTATAAACACATCTCAGATTTCAGCATCTGGTGTCACGCAAGTGAAAATTGCTGTATTTTCAAAAACAAAAACGTTACGGAACTGGTAAGTTGTAAAATGATTTATTTCTAGATCATCTTCAACCTCGTGTAGATTTTCGAGTTTAGACTGAAAATGGCACGAAATGAAACCGTTTTTCAACAGCTAATCAAATATGGCCTCTTTTGGATTCAACCACAGTCTCTCTTTCCCGACCGCTGGTCAAGGGAACGATGACTCTGGGAACGAGATTGGGTTTGTTTACATCAAAAGTCATGTGATTCTACACGTGAAAGCTAGCGCTCAGGGGCTTGTTGCTCTACAGGCAGCCCAAGCTCGGTATACGATTTATGGCCTTTGTATGGGAAAATTAACTTTGAGCTTATAAATGCTAAAATAAGCTGTAAATGTAGAAATAAACTTCACTTACCTCTACGTACAGTTGTCCTCGTCTGATCTGTGCAATCGGAGGGCAAACTTGTGTCCGTTTTAGGCAGGTTTGTGGCTTTCTGCACTCTCATTGGGTAATTTGAAGCACTTGGCCAATGAGAGTGCAGAATGTAATACGATCGCCATCAAGCGAAAAAGGCCGTAGCCACACTTCTAGCTGAACGCATGGGAAGATTGTAGAAAGTCGAACATTATTTGGAATTTATGCGCCAAAAATCGCTGTGTGGTCCCGGAGTTGAGTTGATGTGATAGGAAATTTATCTGGCCTTGAGGCCGTGGTGTTTTTATGTCGATTCGGACCGTTGCTTTGTGATACGAGAGCAATTTGTGGGACGTGATCGCCGCGAGTCACTAGCCTTTCTTCTCTTTATGAGGGAAAATGACAACTAATGGCATCGTAAGTATTCGAAAGCCACAAACCCGTCTAAAGCGGACACAAGTTTGCCCTCCGATTGCACAGATCAGACGAGGACAACTGTATGTGGAGGTAAGTGAAGCTTATTTCTATATTTACAGCTTATTTTAGCATTTACAAGCTCAAAGTTAATTTTCCCATACAAAGGCTATAAATCGTATACCGAGCTTGGGCTACCTGTGGTTGCTCGAAGCCTGGTTAGCGCTAACCGTTGGCTAAGAGGTATCAAAACCTATAGGTTTCCATGGTATTTAACGCTGGTTAGCGCTAACCATGCTTCGAGAAACGCGGGCCAGTCCAATTATGGACTATTGCGGTGTCGGTGTTTCGTCTGCTTTTCTTGCGGTGATGCGGTGTTTGTTAATTTTTCTTGCGGTGTTGCGGTATTCAGAGTACCCCAATGTCCCCCTCAAAATGTCATAAACAGATGGTGGTTTGTCGACAAAGGATGCAGCAAATTTGTTACCGGTAAGTTTAGTTAAACAATTACATCGGCTGAGCGAACTGTATGGAGTAATTTGGATTTAATTTTGACCATTTTATGGCCGTTGGCAAAGCACACACACGATAGAAATGTTTACGTGCAACCTAGTAATGAATGAGCGGGCAGCACTAAAAGCCGGAACCAGAATCCGGAGTCCGGAATCCGGAATCCAGAAACCAGAAACCAGAAACCAGAATTACCTACAATTCGCGAGAACTACAAAACTTTATCTGCTGGATAAATCACTATCTACTGGATAACTCAATTGGTTTTTCAAGTGTTTATCCGGTGGATAATGATTTATCCGATGGATAGCGTTATCCACCTTTTGAACAATCGGGGCCTGGTTTCTTGTGTATCTTGATTATCTTCAAGTCTTCTGAGTGGAAATCTCTGTCTCAAAGGAGACATCATGTAAATTAATGATCATAATCGAAATTTGTTTATTGTTGTACATGGTCAAGTTTACGTAAAAGTAATAGTGTTTGTTTGAAGTTTATTAAATAAACAAAGGTGTGTTTTACCGTCTTTCCTTTGAACCTTTGATTATGTTCTAGCTATTACCACAGCCTCCAAAATAAAATATTATAAACAGGTTATGTCACATCATTTTAGGGTGTTTAGGGGAAATCTTGAGTTAATTAAGAGTTTTAAACTCGAAAATGGTGATGTGTAATTCACTTTTTGATCAAATTATCTTTACATCACACACATGATGATTCTAAGCAAAGCGACCTGCTATAAACTTGAAAAACTTACCTTCGATAAGCAATGTGAAATTATTAAACTCACTGTATGTTATTCTTCAACCTATCATCGACAGCCTCAGTCGCGCGCCATCACTTACGAAACACATCCTCCGGCCGGGCGCCTTTTTCCTTTGAAAGAGGCATTTTTGTTCCAAGCAGGTGAAAAAATAAGGAAAATATTTTAAACAAGTTTTAAGCTTCCTTTATTGTAATGTGCACTGCCTTGCTTGATATGTCATCACCATGCTCAAGTTTTATTCTCCAGAATAGCAAGGTCAGATCCATTTTACATGTTACATTGCGTCAGAGTTAAATACGTGAGTGTGGGAATTATAGCAGAGCGTACTTGGAGTGTGTAAGTTGTTAATTGTAGCTCTAGCAAATTGTGGATACTCTGGTTTCTGGTTTCCAGATTCCGGATTCTGGATTCGGGCTTTTAGTGCTGCCCTGAAAGCGCATTGACACCTATGAAACCTGGCACTTCTCAGTTTGCTCTTAGTGGAAATAGCACTATTGAAATTGTAAGCAAACAGTTCCTACCGATACTTGCTAAAACCAGTCATATGTCAAAAGGTGACAAAGAGACAAAAATTGTTGTCTAAGACACCGATGACACCACTTTCTTCGATTTTTGAATTTCATGGCAAAATCTGGTAGCTAAAAGCGATATAGACGAAAAATAAACAAACAAATCTGTTGAGTAATGCCCCGTCCACACGTATCCGGAGATTTTTGTATCCGCAAATTTTTTTTATGCGGATACACCTAGCGTCCACACGTGTCCGCCGTATACGCTCGGTGTATCCGGAGATTTCTGTATACGCTCTCCAGAGTGGAAATTTCTGTATACGCTGTGTATCCGGATACGTGTGGACGCTCGTATCCATATATTTTTTAATACGCTGACGTCACAGTATCAGAACCAGTCTTTTTCCGCGCGAGATTTTCCGAAATGGCGGCGAGCAGAAACGTTGTCTGTTCAATGCTCAGCTTTCTTTGTAATGCTCATGTTCTGTTGACTAATCCTTTGAGATGTCCGGATACGCATCGGATACGTGTGGACGGTCGTATACGATTCGTATACGCTAAGTGTGGACGCAGATATTTTTGTATCCGCATAAAAAAATTTGCGGATACAAAAATCTCCGGATACGTGTGGACGGGGCATAAATGTCTTTGGTATGCCAAGGCATGGAATTCGGTTTTGGATGAATATTCATTCTCCTGTTTTCTGGTGGACATGTAAAGGATAGGGGATAAGAATTTTATCTTCGAGTTCTCATGGTATCGCTCACTCTTAAGAGAGATCATATCAGCACGAGAAGATAAAACTCGTATCCCCGCGCGGTCATGTAATGTTCTGTTTTTTAACATAAAAACCATAAATACTCTTGTTTTTCGGCCATTTTAACTTGATTAAATACAAAAACAATAAACAAACTGTAGTGATAAATATATAATAATGCATTTTAACTTGACGTTTCGTATGATACAACATACATCTTCAGAAGTGACGGTTGATTCAGAACAAATTTCTTGAAAAACTAGACGCTCCATGAGTGTACACTGGGTTGCCTGTGATACGTATTACTCAAAAACAGAAGGTACAGAGTTGGGTGGTATTGAACTGCATTGTTCCAGGCAATTTTTTTAAGTCGGGGGTCATTAAGACCATTTAAGGGGTCACCCAGAAGTCGTGCCAGCAGAGGCCCTTTGGCTCACACCTTCATACGACGAAACAGATCTTTTTCTGAGGTCAAAAACCTGGCTACCAGCCTATTAATCATTTGTCAGAAAGACGAAATTCCTATCATCTTTAGAAAAAATAGGCACGCATTGCGTACGTGTGGTAGTGCAGTAACACAGCGTTTTCTTCCATATTGTCAACTGAGCAGCGTTTTGTCTTCCAGGAGATTCAAGTTGTCTTTTCGTAATATGTAGCTCTAACAGTACACGATATTGTTTTGGTATTGTATATAATTGTAGTTCCATGGTAGAAGTCTTTGTTAAATAGCCCCCTGAGAAGACATGTGGTTACTTGCAAAGTATTAAAGCCAGAAAGATTGAAGAAAATAAAAGGGAATCGAGAAAAATTGACTTTTAAGCTGACATGTTGATTATTTTCAAGTTCCCTCACAACTTCTTTTCACCCTAAGTTTAAGCGTGCACTCTGAGCGTGTGACGGCTTTGTAATAAAAAAGTTCACTCACGTTGATTCCTAGTCCGGCGGGGTTAGTATCTGGATGGGTGACCTCGAAAGTATACCACTTCGTAAAAGAAGGATAGGACCGAATATCCTATTTTAACGCTAAAAAATGCGAACTAAGCAAAGTACAGATGTTGTTAGCTGGCTTTATGCAAAACAAATGTTGATGCCAAAGTAAATAAATATTGATACACAGTTTTTAGGAAGAGCAGACGGAAGTTTTCTAGACGCTCGATCGAGAATAAAATAGTTTGCTATCAGCAACAAAATTTACGACATGAAAACAACATTAATTTTGAACCGCGAATATAAAAAGTTACCATGAGCGAAAAAAAATTATGGGAGAGTTTTGCTATGTTCAATTTTGTTATTGTACTTTTGGCTGCACAAGTAAATCGCAAAATCGAAAGTGACATCGAATTCAGCGGGTACCGTGATAAAGTTACCGCGGCGTGTTTACTCGCGAAACAGTCTTAGTCAAATGATGGCAAGATACCGGGTTTTTGCTTTTGTTAGTTTTCTTTTTCTTTCAAGTGTTATATAAAGTTTGACAAGAAATGTGCGAATTCAACACAAAGATCACAATCGCCCAACTCTTGAGGTTGACCATTGTTTCTGCAAAGTCAAAAATTTACTCTCCAAGACGAGGTTATTTATCACCAGGTAATTCCATCGTTTTGGAAATAGCAGCTACTTTATTATTCATCAGCGTCACAATTTTTTGCTGATTTTGGGGCTCATTTTATTGAAATTCAAGCACGCTTCCAACATACCTGTTTATTTTCGTGACTTATGCACGTACTGTTTACAGCGCACTACCACAAAAATCCTCCCGTATCTCATTTCAACCCACGTATGCAAATTTGTTAAGCTCGAAAATTACACAACATGTTAAATTTTAAAAAGCTGGAAATTTCACTAAAAAACCTTTTTCAGAGAAAAATTTATTGAAAGAAACAACATATTTGCTATTAGAGGCAAAACCCTTCCTATTTCAATTGCGTGCGTGCAAACAAGACACAATCCGTGTCACAAAGCATACGCTGCATATGCAATTAAATAAATTTCTGACAGTTTACATCAAACCCTTTTCGAAAGAACCTTGACCGTAAATAATGAAGCACAAAAGAGACAACAAGCTTTCATTCAAATAATTCTTCACTGTGACATTTCCAATTTTTTTTACCTTTGCAGAGTTGAGTACAAAATAAATGTAAATTGCCAGACAACTTAGAGGCGACTTCAGTAAACACTGTGATGCATTCAAGGCGTTCGATTCCTTCAATGTTTGTTAAATCCATAAAAAAATTGCAATTTGATTTCCGTGTTGTATACAATACCAAGTTAGTAAAATATTAGAAACAAAGCTCACTTGATATCCATTACTCGTCGCTTTAAAGATTTCAGATATTTATTTTTCAACGCCTGTCTTGTTCATCCAATTGACGGTCTATTCTTGAGCTCCATGAGGGTATATTTTGTTTACTATCGATCTCAGACGTCCGTGGACAAAGGCTTTTTTTCAGCCCACTTCATTATCCGTTGATTTCAGTCTGCGGTTAAAAAACTCTGATCACGTGATAACATTTTTTTGTGGCTCTGCGGTTTCAAAAATACTGATCTCGTGACGCTATTTTCTGTTGCTCTCCCCAAAGAGAAAAACGCGAAACGGTGTTGACGGCGAGTAAAACCGACCGAAGCTATTACGGGTAACCCAGGAAAAGCCTTGTCCGAGGAAATAAGAAGCAGGTGGAAACGTTTCTACAGGTTTTTTTTTTTTCATTTCTCGGCCGTGGGAAGAACGAAGGACTAGCGTCACGTGGTCGGTATTTTCTAAACCGCAGAGCCACAAAAAATGTTATCACGTGATCAGAACTTTTCAACCGCAGACTGAAATAAACAGTCTGTGAAGTGGGCTGAAAAAAAGCCCTTGTCCACGGATGTCTGAGATCGATAGTAAAGATCCACTAAAACGCCACTCGCGTTACAATGACTTCGACGCCATTGAAGGTTAAAAAGAATTAGTGAAATTTCCAATTGTTACCGGAAGACTGTGCAGAGTTGAGTACATATAAATCAAAATAGCCAGACAACAGAGATCACAGATCCACTAAAGGTGTTCGATTCCTTCTCTGTCTTTGCTGAACCCATAAGTTACCAGAGAATTTTCCATTTGGTTTCCGTGTTGTACATAACACCACACTTGGCTTGGCAAAATATTAGAAATCACGGCAGCTCACT
>OX421448.1:4645000-4705000 GCA_949126865.1 Montipora capitata | reverse complement strand
CGGTCCATAAACACGCAAAAAAAGAACTTGGCCAATATCCAGTCATCTTGACCTCACGCTTGGTCAATAACCCATACATATTATCGGGTGACATGCCCATAACCATGACGACATCAATATCCTCACGTGCCGAAGATAAAATAATATCTTCACTTTGTGTGATGAAGATATCAAATTTTAGGAACAAGAAAAATCCCGATATCTATATACTAAATATTATAAATTCGAAAACAGTTCGAGGACAAAAAAATATCGGCTGTTAGATAGGTTGGGAGGCATAAAAACCCCATCGTCGGAAATGCAGGAATGATGGAAAATGGAACGGCGGAAATGAAAATCGTGTGCCTAACCCTCCTTCCAGAAAACTGATAAACGATATAACCTTTTGTTTCTTTTAGAGGAGAAGCAGCTGCTTTTTAAATGTCATAAGCATAACACTGATTCTTTTCCCATTGATAAAGTCGAACAAAGAGACAAAGTCTTCTCTCGTACATTTTTAGCCAAATATGATTCGCAAATGCGTACGTGATGTGGTTTCAGTCGGTGTGCATTCAATTTTGACAGGAACATTGATTACTATAACTACCACATCATGAGCACTGCTGGGCCCCATTTTAGTGGTCATGACAACACCGCTGATCTGCTCACAGTAGTTTTCAGAAAATAAAAACAGTGTTTTACGAGCTGGTCGAAAAATTATCATAGTGCTTGGAGTCCTTCGGCGTTTCGACTAACAGCATTATGTAAAGAAGTGATCTCCATAGTAAAAATGAGTTTGTTTTCGCCAGGAGATTTGAAATCGCGGAAGATTTAAGTGCGTAGTTTGTGTCTTTGGCGATGAGTGAGCGATAGGTGCCATAATCTTGTCTAAATAGCTAGAGATAGAAGAGATTAAAGTTCCGAGGAAACTTCAAGCGGAAACAATTGATCGACTAGGGTTGTTTGGTTTGTGAATTTTAGCTTTGAAGCAAATGCGTAAAAACACATGACCGGATGAGGTTTCGGAGTTATTAGCTGCTAGCTACAAAAATCCGAGGGTAAATAATGATGCTTGCTTACTTACTTCTCGTTTGGTGAGATCTTGAATGGTTGGTTTCTTTGACAATTTTTTCGTTAGCAGTAGTGAGAATACCTTGGGTGCCAGTGGAATTTTTTTTCAAGGTCAGTGAGAACGCTCAGCGATTCCAAAGCAACGTCGAGGACGAAGAATTGCCTCTGGTCGCACGACCCCAGAACCTCATTTCCATGCGAAGAGACAGTTCAGATTTCTCGTCAAACCAGTTTTGGCCGCCAAGCTGAGACTGCTTCCCACAGGACGCAATGAAGCGCATCATTTACAAACATTCCTGAAAATCGAGATTACCGTGATGGCAATTCATTTCAACAGCTTTAATAATTTTGGAGCAATATTAACGATGTTGTATTGATTTTAGGTGCGTAAGCTTGATATCCCTCAGAGCGAAACTTTATTGTTGAACGTGTTTAAAACAGGATACTGGTATAGCAAAGAGCTAGAGATCACTGTCTATATTGCAGAATGGAACACTTCGAAATGCGAGAAACTTTTGTCTGTCCTTACCATTTTTCGTCCATAAGCCCTTCGTTCCCAGACACAGTTGCAACAAATGTTGACGAGTTCAACTTTTTAAATTATTCTGGCCCGACCGATTTAAACGAGCTGGACTATATCTACAAGTGCTCTCATGCGCGAATCGATAAACAAAATAATTTAACTACAATTAATTAAAATGGATCTTTTCACGTTGTCAAAGCCGTTATAGTGCGTGAAGGCACTGAAGCAGCAAACGGACGTTGGACCATCGAAACAGTTTGGCCTTTTCCTCTCGGGCCGAAGTCACGCAA
Source organism: Montipora capitata (assembly GCA_949126865.1). Lineage (NCBI taxonomy): Eukaryota > Metazoa > Cnidaria > Anthozoa > Scleractinia > Acroporidae > Montipora > Montipora capitata. The sequence continues at coordinate 4,703,137 of OX421448.1, read as the reverse complement.
CGTTGCTTTTCGCAACACCTGTTGAGAACCGGTTTTTCGATTTGTCCAATCAGAAACTCCCTCGAACGTAATGTCCAATCAGCGAACTAGGACAAATTCTGCCCCAATTTGATGACATGGAAATGAGGTTCTGGGGCATTGTTTTATCGTCCTCGGCCGTTGATTTGGAATCGCTGAGCGTTCTTTCCGACATTGAAAAAAAATTCCTCTGGCACCCAGGGTATAGTGAGAATTGTCAAAGGTAGCTGACGTTTCAAGCGTTAGCCCTTCGCTCTGTCGGAAACGTCAGCTACCAAATTCCTTTACGGTGGTCAAGTGACCATATAAACCAGGTTAATATACCTACATTTCTGTATTTTTATCGCTGTTTATATTCACTAGCTTTTCATCATGTTTTCATTGACGATCCTTGTCCACTCAGCGGGTTTCAAGAGGATTAAGAGATTAAAGTTTTTTGCAATCGAATCCTCTTCTTCTCATCTAAGAAAGCTTCTTTTTCATTTCTTGCAGTAAAAAAATATGGTCGGAAATGATTTATAAAACGGGTTCGCTTTTAAGTACATCGTTTTCACTGTCACGCAACAAAAAAATTATAAAATCGAAACCGTTCAATGAAATAAGCCACAAATTTGGAATGTTGTAGGAGACACATTTATAAATTGCCTAACCAATGCTCAGGTCTGTGCGGTACATAGTTACTTGTCGAAGCGTTTGCATGCAATTTTATAGAGTTTTGTATGGAGCCGCCATGTTGGTGCACCCCATTTGTGCACCAATATGGCGGCCAGAAATCCACAAGGAACATCTGGAATTCACTTAACCATGAAAACGCTTACTTTTCGCTCATGAGATAAAATGCATGTGTATAAGCACATCGCCTTATGTACTTGAAACACTCAGTGTGTAGATTCAAAGGCATAGACATTTTTTTCTACCAAATAACTTGGTAACATGGTGTCACGCAAGGTGGCAATTTTGATGACGTCGTGTGAAAACCCTCTACAGTGTTTTGCTTTTCGTGTTCTGAATACATGGCACTGCAACGCTTATCCGAAAAGAAGCTGCATTCTTTGACGAACAAGGCAATGCAAGTGAGTTGCTGGGTATTCTGCAGTTTAACTGAAGTGAAACAGAAAGGAATCCTTTGGGCATCGTACCCGGGAATCGTATCATTTTAAGCCGCGGCTACACGAGCGATTTTTTGCTTGCGCTGGTGATTCAATTTTTTTCAAATTTTGTCGCGTCACCAGCGCGAGATGAAAATCACACGTGTAGCCACCCTTGAACTGGTGACGCGACAGGTGAAAAAATCGCAAGAAAAAAGTCGCCAGAGTTGAAACTTTCGCGACAAAATCGCAGAGATAGTTGCTCGTGTAGCCACCCTAAAACTTTTTGCCCGCGCCTGCGACGCGACTAGAGAGTAATTAATTAGCCAATGAAATTAAAGTAGGAATGTCTGTTTATAGTGCCCAGGTGTCTCGAAGTATGCGATTCGCGCGGCCTTCAATTTGTCACCAAAATTTGTCACAAGTGTAGCCACCGTGGCTCGCAGGCGACGCGACAAAATCTGAAAAAAATCGCATCACCGGCGCGAGACAAAAATCGCTCCTGTAGCCGCGGCTTTACGCTCGATCAACATTAAAATTTGCATGATTTAACACAGATGCAATATTAATAACGTTGTCATTTAATGATTGAGACCTCGATGCTATTGAAATTTTTCAGTAAAATTCTGTTTCCTACGATCGATAAGACGCGAAATAAGTGAATTTAATAATAATAAGAAGAAGAAGAAGAATAATCGTCGATCGTATCTACATACCGAGAGAAGAAGGTGGACGAGGCCTGATTAGTGTTGAAGACTGTGTAGAATCTGCTACCTTGGGGTTGGAGAGATATATCAATGATAGTGATGAAAGACTGATAAAGGCCGCTAGGAAGATCAGCGGTGGTCATAATAATGAAACAGCGGTGGAGTATAAGATACGTAAGAAAAATGAAAGAAAGGAACAGTGGAGGGAAAAGGTTATGCACGGACAATTTGTACGACAGACGGAAGAAATATTAGGGAATGAATCCTGGTTTTGGTTAAAGAAAGGAAGTCTAAAAAGGGAGACTGAGAGTCTTATTATGGCAGCACAAGAACAGGCGCTTGCAACGAATCTGATGAAAGCTAGAATATATCAAACTCAAGAGGACAGTAAATGTCGAATGTGTAGAAAGGTGGATGAAAGCATAAATCATATTGTGAGTGAATGCCCTAAATTAGCACAAAAGGAATATAAAAGGAGACATGACTGGGTGGGTAAGAAGATCCATTGGGAAGTTTGTAAAGAGGAAGGTTTCATTGTCAATGAAAAGTGGTATGAACATGTACCTGAGCCAGTACTAGAGAATGAGAGATGTAAAATATTATGGGATTTTACGATACAGACTGATCACGTGATAGAGGCAAGAAGACCGGACTTGATTGTTGTTGAAAAGAGAAATAAATGTTGCAAAATAATAGATTTTGCAATACCATATGATAGCCGTATTGAGGAGAAAGAAGTCGAGAAGGTAGTGAAATACCAGGATCTAGCAAGAGAATTGAAGAAGTTATGGAAAATGAAAACAATGGTAATTCCTATTGTAATCGGAACATTTGGAACAGTTCCAAAAGATCTAAAGAAGAGATAAGAGAATATTGGTATAGAGACCAAGATAGACGAGCTTCAGAAAAGTGTTATTCTGAACACGGCAAGGATTAGGAAGGTCCTAGAAGTTTGAGGAGACTTGTTGGGGTTTCGACAAAACACTGACCCCCGGTCAACTGACCCCCTTACTGACCCCCTACTGACGCCCTATAGAATCAATGGGAAAATGAATACTGCTTACTTAAGCCTCAACAACCCTTTTTAAACAGCATTGTTCAACAGTATTTAAGTCTAAGCACCCATTTTAAAAAGGTTAGCTTACATGAAGTAATCGGCCATCACAACAATAATCGAAAACTAACCTTTTTAAAACGGGTGCTTAGACTTAAATACTGTTGAACAATGCCGTTTAAAAAGGGTTGTTGAGGCTTAAGTAAGCAGTATTCATTTTCCCATTGATTTTATACGGGGTCAGTAAGGGGGTCAGTTGACCGGGGGTCAGTGTTTTGTCGAAACCCGACTTGTTGTCACCAAGCTTCCTGGAGTACGGAAGTGCCATTGGAAGTCCAATGTGCGAAAACAAGATAATGATAATAACTTTATTTAAGTCTCAAATCTTATAGCCGGGCACATGTGCCCTACTAATCGGCCAACAACCATTTGTACAATTACATCACGTAAATCTAAAACTATCCTTTTATAAATTCTCACGTTGTCACGTTTTATATACATTCCGTTGTTACTAGCATAATTAGCACTTCTGGCTTAACTACAGAATACAGGGCCACTTAATGCTTATTTCCATATCATTGAATAACAAAAGCTCCCGTTGTTGTGTCTCTCGTTCTACAAAAGCTTTTAACTAATTTGCATGTTTTGTCGTTTTCTTTAAAGTTCTGACTTGCCCGCTAATATCAAGATTTAATTATTACTTTTCATCCCGAAAAAAAACATTCAACCCGGGCGACCGTGATCATTGCCAAGGCCTTTGATAGGTATTAGAAGATTCTATACACAAGCAAATCGGATCGTGTCCCCAGCTATCCACGAATGGTTAAGCTTAAACTCAACTAATTAATGAAAATATAAAATATTGAATGTATAACCGTAATGATGTTTTATGACGCTGTTACATTGTGAAATGTTTCATGTAACGACACATCGCACAAGTTGCAGGAAACATTTCACAGTGTAACAGCTCCTTTAGGCTTGATGAATTACGGTAAGTAATTATTTTAAGCTGAGAAGACCAAGGTCAGCATGGTCTATTATATATAAACAAATAAGTAGTTCAACCGACGCCTGAACTTGGGGCCCCTGTCAGAGGATGAGTTCAGCAAAACACAACTGATTATAAATCATGATAAATTGAACGTGAACGTGCGATGATCGCTTCACTGATCGTTCATCTTAGTAAGAAACTAAACATTTTAAATGATATATTAAATGATTATTTTAAGCTGAGAAGGCCAAGGTGAGCATGGCCTATGCTGGATAAACAAATAAGTTATTTCAACCGACGCCTGAACTCCTGGAACTCGGGGCCACTGTCAGAGGAGCCAGATTGAATGTGAATTCAGTGATCGTTCATCTTAGAAACTGATTTAAACTTACCTCTTGTGAACAAGTCCTTGGAGAAGTCAGCAGCACGGTCAACTACAAGGTTAATAATTACAGTGGATTCTTTATAGATTGTTAAAATGCAAATAAAATCCAACTCTGTCACAAATTATTACGCTAACCAATCAAAACAAACCTTGAACATCAAGGAATCAATCAAAGGCATCTTGCCGCAACCAAGAGCGGGAAAAAGTGGCGTTATTCACTAAAGCCAAACAAACTATATTCTACGAAATTTCGGCCTTGATAGAATCGTTAAGCCGGTTACACACAAGCAAGTCTTGCCAAATTTTATTTTCTGCTGCTGTGTAAAGAAAAACTTGTCAAGTTTTTCCTTGAAAAGTGCACTTGTTTAAAAGCTACAATAGCATTATAGCGTAGTCTTCACGGGTCGGCAAGGAAAAGTGGCAAATTACGGCGCTCAGCGCTGTGGCTCTTGTAACCGGCGGGTCTAAACCACAGGCAACATTCCATAGGTCACTCGTTGCAGGTCATTGTTTTACCTTTCTGAAAGTAACCCAAAACCCTCAATTTGGCTAAACCTAGGCCTAAAAGAAACCTTAGGACTAGGGTTAGCCGAATTGAGGGTGAAACAATGACTTGCAACGAGTGACCTGTGGATTGTGACCTGTGTTTTAGACCCGCCGGCGGATAACAACATGTCAGGGAAAAGGCAGTGCTCGTTGTCTTACTTGGACCGATTCCCGTACATCCAAGCCACTTCTCTTTGAATCCCTAAGATCGACAGGAAGTTTGTGAAAACCTGAGTAGATTACTGTAGAGACCGAAACAACAACCCTTCCCTGGCACTAACTGCTCGCATTCATGTGTGTCTATAATTGCATTAGCCTGTTCCAGGTTCCCAGATAGTAGGGAAAGAGAAAAAAATGCACTCGCAGTAGTTTTCGTTTTCCCGACTATCTGGGAGCCTCGAACAGGCTATAAATGCATATCAAGTAAAGCAAAAGCCACAACACTGGCCAGCAACCTTTTTCCTCTTGTCAAATAAGCGTGAGCCAAAAAATGAAAATGTTGTCAGCTCTGTAATTGTATTGCGAGCTACAGTGAAAACTTGTCAAAGAAAACTTGTTCATTCGTTCAAATAAAACTCGTCAAGGAAAAACGCACTCGTGTGTAACTTGAACATCCTGGCCAATCGCAATGACGACAATTTCCGGCTTCACCACTTGGACATCCTGTGAGCAGAGGCACTCGAACTTCCTACGTAAGAAGAAGAAGTCCCTTCCTCTTCGCGACCAGGGCGCATTTTGACGTACAAAACGTTCGGAATTTCGAACTTTTACTGTCCCCGATGATTTGACGATGGAATGAAGTCCTCAGTTCTCGAAATGAGCTCAATGGAAGATTAGGAAACTCACCGTGAACGATAATTCTGCTCATCAGAAATTTCTCCAGGTCCCTATTAGGAGAACAAACGACCGATAGGATCAATAGCCTTTAAATTATCAGCGATATTTCGGTTGCCAAACCAGCTTTACAGTATACAATGAGGTTTATTTTACGTTGTGTGAGGGGAAATTATAATCCTCATATTTGCATAATATAATTAATGTTTCAAGTTAAGCTCACGTTCGTCTGTGCCGAACTCACGCGCTGAGTTGATAACTGCCTTTAAAAAAAACTCCTCAATGCGTACATCTGTGGCTTACGAAATTTAGATGTTTCGATGGGAAGCTGACAAAGGGCGCTTCCCATTCAACAGAAATCACATGCATAGGTTGCTTGTAAGGTGATAGCACCGAACCCTAACCGATGGCAATTTATGCCAATGTCAGAGACTCCATGATGGGAAAACGGGCATGGGTTGTTAGAATACATTTCCAAAGGGTCTTGAGAATAGCAGATGAGAAATGACTTGATAAAACAACATTTTTAAATTTTTTTACAAGACATGTTTCGACATACTTATGCCGTCTTCAGTTGTGATGAGATTTAAACCTATTTATAAGAAAAATACAATGGATGAATTGAAATATTATTCGCATACTTACAAAAACAAATTAAATGGATTAGCTAAGATACTTGGATACTATCGAGCCATTAAAATGAAAAAACGAAAAAGAAAAAGTTCGTTGTAATTTAAAACTAAATAACCAACGAGACTAAACTGAAAGAGATATGCCAAAATGTTGTAGTTGTTGGTTAAGAGTAGGTTTGTTGCATTTGATATGCAAAGCTTCTTTTATTTTTATTTTAAAACGCGAGTTGGCTGAGTCCAATAGTGTGAAACATTCAGTGGAGCAAGAGTCACGACAAGCTTTTGATGACGCGAGATGTTTAAGTACATGAGAGGCTTTGTCCGAAACAAGGTGCTCACGAACGCGAGTAGAGATATGATGAGTGGTTTCGCCAATGTAACTGGCATTACATCCAGCACGAGTAAATTTATACACTATACGTCCGAGCGGAGACCCTGTGGCACAAAATCTTTCACAATAGGCCACTTCGGAAAATACCATAATGCTCTTTGTTTGCCCCCCAAAATTTTGCATAAGCATTGTTTCCAGTTTCTCTTGGGACTTACAATGGTCCCAAGAGAAAAAAAAACAATGCTTATGCAAAATTTGGGGGGATAAGCAAAGAGTATTATGGTATTTTCTGAAGTGGCCTTATAACAACTGTTTTACTTTGAAAGTAGAAAAAACCAACTTAATGTCAATATTAGTGCAATACATTCTGAGTAATTTCTTAAGCCCTTTTTGGGTTATTTTAGCCTGCGAACAGGCTCCCAGCGAGGGCGAAAAAAATTCGACGAGCGAAGCGAGTGGGACACGGGGGAACCTGTAGACATTGTCTTTGATGCGTCGTTCCGCCCCTTGGTGATTAGCCTGTTACAAAAACAAACCAGTCAAAAGTGATGGTTTTTCCCGCGCTGTTGCATCGGCTTTTTATAACATTCTGCCGCAAGCGGGCTTCGCGGAACGGGGAAATGCAAGTCGAACGGGAGCGTATTTGCCGTTTCTGCAAAAGGTTGTTCTCAAGGGAAAAGTTGTTCTCAAGGGAAAAGAGTGCCGGTGGTTTCAGTTTTTAACAGGTTGAAAAACAAAGAACTGATTGCGCCTTCTGGTCAGGACAGTGTAGTTTTGGCTGCCGAAGTTGAAAAGCTAGGAAATTGTTAACACCGTGGAGTGAATTTCCCTGAATTGTCTTGCCTTTCTTGTGCCAGACAAGTCGTTCGTGTAGTTCATTCTTGCACAGTAATAACAAGCCGTTGCAATGAACCTTTGGAGAAGCTGCTAGTAGATGTACAACACCAACTAGTAGTTGTAAACGACCTACAGCGGTTCGATCACCGACTGGTGAAACCTCTTCAGCGAAACGCAATAAAGATGGAAACGCGATCGACGAAGAAATTGAAACGGGCAAATCTTCACGGAGATCTCTCTGCTTCTATCAACAGCAGGGATCAATAATTGAAGAGGTATTCCCCAAAGAAACAGAAAATCCCCTCACACTGGGCGAGAAAATTCAAGCCCGGATGCACATACCACAAGATGAGACACCTGTTGTAAAGGTAAAAGTTGGCTTGAGTTTATTCAAGATTGCAAATTATTACTGTAACAATAAATTTGTTTCTTATCATTCAAATTAGATCTTCATTGGATATCCCAAATCAGGAAAGGTCGAGGAACATGTGTGCAAGGATGCATTGGAAAAAAAGCTGTAAAGAACATCGCTTTAAATAATCCTGGCGCCGCTGCAGCAGCTTTATGCAACATGGATTCCTTGAAGGAGAACATCTTCGCAGAGACTACTAGGCGAGTTTTGAAAGAAGTTGTGAACTTTTCAAAGAAACCGAATTGTGTTCTTAAGACAAATTCTGCTAATTCACAGTCTAACTTGTCAAATGCAGAGTTACATCGACAGCTTTTCCCCTGAGCTTTGTGAGGAATGTCCACATTTAGTTTGCTTCCTGGCCGCGGTTTGTATGTCTGGAAAATGCTGCCCTGAATGGCTTCTTTTTCTTTCCTTTCTGGATAGAAACTTGGCCCCTACCAAAAAAAAAATACCAAAGTAAAATAAAAGCAAGAGGGCAGCATGTGCATAGCAATCATTATCCATAAATGATAAGTGTTAAACCAAATATGATCACTAGTAAACAAAAAGTTAATCATAATCATGATCATGACATGTACAGTGTAGCACTTGGCTTATATTCATCGTCTCAAAGTGTTGGTTTCGCCAACGTGTGTGACAGTTCGGCAAAGACCAGTTTTTCCTACGTATGATGAGTATGAAGTCGATTCGCCAACGTAAGTAAGTAACAACTTTATTTATAGAGAGTAACAACGTCCTGGATCAATTCGCCGCGCCAACGTATATATCTCAGTTCCGTTACGTCCAAACTACTTTTTGAAGAAGGGCAGAATGTATTTACAAATTACCAGAGGAATAACATGTCACCTTTGTAAGATGAAATGTGTGTTCATAAATTAAACCGACCAGCATTAAACACCAGTACAAACTGAGAAACTGAGTGCGCCTCATCGACAACCAAACAAACAGTTTGCTTTCCGAGCAGATCTTCTTTCAGCTGTTTTGACCACTGTTTTGAAGACAACGTTTCCGGACTTCCATAGAGGAGGTCCACATCGAATCCACCAAGGAGCTGGTATCATGGAATGGCGGCATCAATACATGAATCGCGAATCTGAGATGGCGCACGGCATTGTGAGAAAGTACAAAGTACAATCGGACATAAACGTTCATGTGGTCTCAGTAGGTGTTCTGTATGTACCGCATATTCAGCGATCTTCTTCGACTTGAACAAGCCTTCAAGTGGTAGAAAGTGTGGACACTCTTCGTGAAATAAGGCATTGAGATTTCCATTCGTAATCTGTCATTTACTTGGTTGAAACCAAACAATTGTTCGCCTTGATTATTCTTCAAGTCCATACTGAAGATACACGCTGAAAATGTCTTCCATCGCTCATCCTTCGAATGACTCGAATGCTGAAGGCTTTTCATACGACGAGATTGGAACCTGGAGGGTGGAAGCATTGAAGGAGTATCTCCGAAGACGAGATTTAAGAGTTTCTGGAAGAAAAGAGGAGTTGGTTTTCCCGTGTGTTTGCCGCTGCCGAACAAAATTTAACTGTTTGTATGGATGCTGATGCTCGTGTGTTTCAAACACAACGTGAAAAAGAAAGTCTTCTTACCACACCTGAGGAAGGCGCGGTGGCCTCGTGGTTAGTACGCTCGACTCCGGATCGAGTGGTCCGGGTTCGGAGCCTGGCCGGGGACATTGTGTTGTGTTCTTGGGCAAGACACTTCACTCCCACGGTGCCTCTCTCCACCCAGGTGTATAAATGGGTACCGGCGAATTTAATGCTGGGGGTAACCCTGCGATGGACTGGCATCCCATCCAGGGGGAAGTAGAAATACTCCTAGTCGCTTCATGCTACAGAAACTGGAGATAAGCGCCGGCCTGATGGGCCTTCTAGGCTCGTAAGCAGACTTTACCTTACCACACCTGAGGGCATTTTACCCGACCCTTCAACTCTACAAAACGGCTGGGTAGGTGAACGTAACGGTATGACTGAGTGACCACCTATCCTTCTAAGCGATATTACTCTCTATATCATGAAGGACCATCCTGGAAATGACATCTCATTGCAAAAACGCTTACTAAATGAGTACAAAGAGGGAAAAGCATACCGCTTGTATTCTGCTGGCTGGTTAAAGGAAATTTACATGCAACCTATTAATGATAGCTGCAAGTACTGTTTCCTAAAAGCAAATTGTACGCCTTCAATGAAAATAAGTAATGTACCACACACTGTGTGGATATGTGCCAGAAAGAAGTCAGGAGAGGTCCATAGTGCCTTCTGCACCTGCACAGCTGGGTAAGAACGTTAAGTTTACCTTTTCATATAGCCATTTGAGATAATTACAGGACTTTGTTTTGTTTTGTTTTATATTCAGTTTGTAGTTTTTTAATAATCAGCACTGTAAGTGAATCATCCCAATTTAACAGTATTCCTATTACTAAAGAAACAAGTTAACTCTCTGTTTCTTTAGACTTGGAGGTTCTTGTGTCCATATCACAGCAACGTTCTTTCGCATTGAGGCAGCAGTGAGAGGTGGCTATGCGAATCCTCCGTGCACTTCAAAAGTGTGCACTTGGAATGTACCTGCTCAAAAGACAATTGTTCAGCCTGTTCGAGCCAAGGAAATGAATTTCAAAGCATCCAAATTTAACAAAGGCATGGAAACTCTACTTTAAAGCATCACTGTCATGCAGCATATTTGTTTGTCATTACTTGCCTTTATCATACTGCTGTGATACTGTTATGTATGATGGTAATCCCTCTCATTTTCATTCTGTGACTGCACACCACACCTCATGAAGCATTTTTAATGGACATTTTGTTTTTCTTTTCCAGTGCCATCAAGACCTGCTGTGTCTATAAGCAGAAGGCTGTTTACACCATTGAAAGAAAAGGACAGTGACTCCCAAGGGGATAATCGCAAGCACATTTTTGATGAACTTAAGGCAATAATCCCAAATGGTTGTTTTACTTCTTTTTATGAGAGAGCAAGTAAAACAGATGCACCAGTGTAAGCTGCTGCTAATGATAACCTAATAATTCAATTGGCAAAACATGCAAAACTGTGGAAGAGTTTTTATCACAAATGCCTATCCTTACAGATTTGCAGGTTCTGCAGATAGAAACTGAAACAAGTGGTCAAGAAACTAATCAAACTTGGGTCAGTCAACGCAGAGGCAGAATCACAGCATCTAACTTCTACTCTGTTTTTACAAGGCTAACCCTTCTAAAGACCATAATGTAGAGCCCCCCTTAAGAAAGCTAATGGGTTGTGATGTAATAAAAGAAAATATCCCTGCCCTTAACTATGGTAAAGAATATGAGCCCATTGCAAAAGAAAAGTATGCAGCTTTAATGAATTGCAACCAAAAATAATTTACAGTAACAGAAAGTGGGCTATTTGTAGATTCAACAAGGCCATATCTGGGAGCATCTCCAGATTTACTTGTTCATTGCACTTGCTGTGGAGCAGGATTGTCAGAAATAAAATGCCCTCTCTCAATAACTGATGAAATTCCTTCAGCTGCAAATTTACCATACCTTGTGGAATGTGACAATGTCACCACACTGAAGAAGGGTCATGCATATTATGCACAAATACGAGAGCAGCTAGCTTTGTCAAAACGAAAATACTGCGAATTTTTTGTGTTCGCACAAGTTGGTTACTTCATGCAACGGATTTATTTTGATACCAGTTATTGGGAGAAGTTGGTAAGCAACTGAACTTTTTGGGTAAATGGTGCAAAGCAACATCTTTACATGGATTGTAGATAAGGCACTTCAACTCTTTAGCCAAGAATCGTACCCATGTATTTATAACCTTACTTACAGTTGTCTCGGATACCCCAAAACGAACAGCTAGATCAGCATTCAAAGAGCCTAGTCTAAGTTTCATTAGTGTCATTACAAGTTCATCTTCACAGACATTAGCCTACTGGGACCAGACTTTTTGGGTGTAGATGAAAAGTTTCTAGGATTTGTCGACAAATGCTTTTTGGGACTTTGCCAGTACTTTATTTTGGGGGCCTTTTTCGAAAGCAATTTAAACAAGACTTCAAAGGCAGCCTTGCTAGGTACCCCGAGGAAGGTTCTCACTTTTTTGTCAGTATTTAAAACTTTTGCACTAAATGCTGGTGCTTCTTTTTTCACAAATTTCTTCCTCCATGATGGAGCTTCTCTTCTTCCTTTTTCTACCAACTTCTTTAGACGTTCTATTTCCTTGTCTTTTGCAGATACAATATTTAGACATTCTTCATTCTTACAAAGGTCACTCTCAGATTCCACCCTACCTCCCACAGGATCATTGCTACTGATATGATTACGGGTACTAATTGCACAAGAGCTACATGTATCGTTAGTTTCACTGGCATTATGCACTTCAGTGTTTGCTGCATTGTCCTCTCCCTTTTGAGGAAGTGGAGCTGCCAATGGTTCTGTACAGGGTGCTTGAAGGAACTCAGAATTACTGCGTTCAAGGCAAATCTTCTTCCTAGCAACAGGTTGTTTTCCCTCTCTTTCACTGATGGCTGCTTTCTCGGAACTTTAGTGCTTGAAATGGCTTTGTATCCTAAATTTATCGTTGGATTTGGGTTTTGACTTGTAGGTCGTCCATCTGGGAAATGCCTACTACACACTCTTGAATCACTTTTAGGTTGCCAGTTTTTGCCCTTTTCATCTTTTCTGTTGATCAGTTTGATCCACTGTTGTCTTCTTTCACTACTTTGTAAATCAGTTGGAAAGGGAAACAATGAAAAAGGAGGAGTACAGTCACAAATGCTTCTACCTTGACTGCATTCATGGACTGGGCAAAGATTGTCCATCCACGTTTTAAGCCTTGCCCCACTGTTGCCACAGCCGAACACTGCACAATTCCTGTGTGCGGACATAAAGGAGTTCTGTGCACATTTCAAAGAACAAAGGAACAATTAAATGGCCTTGACAAAAACTTCAACTTAAGCTTATAATTATAATTATTTGGCTACTGATCGAAAAGAATCTATTAAGTTGCCCAACTTTAGACCTTTTAGACCACACCAACTTTCATACCCTTATAATCTTTAAATCATTTAAATTAAGATTAAAAGCAGTGTAAAATACAACCGGAGACGAGCCGACATTTTCAAATATGCTTACGTTTATAAATAGCGATTGCGCCTACAGATTTCACAAAATGACCAAAATCAACCCTCAGGATGACAAATCACAACTTTCTTACCTCGAAAGGTTCCCAAAATCAATATCTTGTGGAATAACAAAGAAGAACAACTGATTTCGTTCACAGGGCACAAACAATTTTGAAGGCCACATGAACGTTTATGCCCGATTGTACTTTGTACTTTCCCACAATGCCGTGCGCCATTTGAGATTCGCAATTCAGGTATTGAATGTCTACAGGCTCCCCTTTGCACTCCCTCGTCACCAGACCGCTCTCGGCTCACCCCACTCGCCCTAGACTACACTCGGCTAACTCGCCCTAAACCCAAGCAGGAGCCTGTTTGCAGGCTAGGGTTATTTTCGAGGAAATACCAATATAAGGGAGCTTATAAAAATGAGTGTTGGAAAAATCCTTTCCATTTTTATTACTTATCTGACTGACGTGACCAATTTCTCCGTTAACATATTCCCGAATGATCTTATCAATCGTCCAACCTGGGAAACAGTTTTTTCGTAAAATTGTGACGAGTTAAACTATTTAACTAGTTAAACCATTAAACTCTCTTACTACTAATAGTTGCAAATTTGGGGTGCCTGTGCTTTGACTCGCTTTGAAGAGGAGGCAGACATGAACTCGGAAATGGCCTATTCAGTTATCTGTAAGAGAGTGGAATAAAAGATATGTATTATTATTATTATTATTATTATTATTATTATTATTATAGATTTTAGATACTTTTTGCTTCCAATTCTTACGTTTTAATATTTCTTGTAAAATTTTAGAAATGAAAATTGTTATTATTAGTTATTAATAAGACAGTTTTTTTAATTTTACATATTCAGTTTTCAAGAACTACCCTTAAGAGCTCATTTTCTTGATGTAATCTATTTTCAGTTTTACTTGGCAAATAAAGATAATAATAATTATTATTATTATTATTATTATTATTATTATTATTATTATTATTATTATTATAGCCTATCCTTTTGCGGATATGATTAAAAAACGAAGCTATCTTGTCTTTTTCTTAACTGTCTCGACAAAGTTTTGCAGTTGCATAAGTAATGAAGCCTAATGCTCTATTTTTCAATAACACATGCAAAATTTACCTTGACGTGTTTAAAAGAATGGAATGAATTCATGATAAGAAAGCGTTATGTCTCCTAATTTAACAACCCGTAAGAGGAAACTGATTTCCTGGTATCAAGAGAAAGGAAATTTATTGCCCAGAGGAAATAAATGGATTTATGCTGAGTGTGGACGTGACATGCTTAGTTAGTTGTTTCCCATGTTGCAGTTTGGGTATTTCTGTCATCCGGAATTTTCTGGAGACCATTCAACATTTGTGGAATCTAGGCGGAGGCTGATTCAACAGAGTCAAATCAATTTTCTCTTTCCACCCTCCCTATTTTTACTTTCTTGTGGATGGTGTGTGTCCCCTCACCTTTGCTGGGATCATGTCTTCTATATTTGGGTATTTCCTAGGTTACCATGCTGATTTTCAATAAACGGCCTAGCCCATCAGGGCTTGGCCAAAATATCCCAAACAAATGTGGTATTATTTGTATCCCAGCAAACGAAGCTCGCCCAGAGCAATGCCTTGCCAACAATATCAGTCAGACTGTATGGAGCATGAAGCATAAAAGATATTTTAATCTTATATTAGAAAAAAAACCAACCAAACAATAACCACAATAACACCACTTGCAAATGTGGTTCTGGTCACCTGACCGACCATGAGCGACAACTGTTTGAATGCTGTACTGATGTTTATCAGGTACAAAATAAAAACTGCATAATGTAAATCAGAAACGTTTTATAACAATTAAGAAAACGAGTAATCAAAACCACTTTTAAGTGTTTCGTAATCGCTTATCACATCGAAATAATCTAAAAGAAAACGCCCAGCCTGCTGACAGCCATTTCCTTGTGCTCCGGCAATAGAAATGATAAGAGGTATCAGGGCACTTAACAAAGACTGGGTTGAAAGCCAGGAAAGGCTGTTGTGAGCCAGGAAAGGCTGCCAAGATATAGGGTGATACATTTTGGGAGGGATAGTTTTTAATTTGAATGACAACTTGCCAAGTACAGAACAAAAACAAGTAAATGTTTCTGCAGCCAGTTGAAGTCTGGATGGCTCATTCACGGATAATGTACCGGCGAAAAGCGCTTAATGTTTACAAATAAATAGCTATAAAGGTAGCTTGTCTTGGAACAGGTTGTTGGATCGGAAATAACGTGGATCTACCGGATACAGCGTTATACGTCTATTTAAGATTTTTGCGGGATCTAGTATGTAGCGTGACTTTCAAGTGAAAGAAGTGTGGCGGCAAGGGAGGATGAAACTCTGGTGTAGCAAAACAAAAACTTGTGAAAAACCATTCTTGCAATCGGTATCCAGCTGCAAATGTTCGAAGTTAACAGTGTTGTGAATAATGCAGTCGGTGACCTCCACCTCTAGGAAGCTAACATGAAGATCGTGAAAATATCAATTAATTAAAAGAAAAAAATTACATCGGATGCTCGTACAAAGAACAGCTGCGAGAAAATAAGAAATTTCGCTCATTTCCAACATACCGCTGCTGGAATTTCTGTACTAGCGATTTCGTCATGTTGTCAACACCAAAATTAGAGTAAATATAAAAGATATCATTCATAACATTTCCAGAAGGCTGAATCTAGCATTTTCACTTTTTATCTGCATTGTATTTGCGTCATTTGCCATCACGTAGAACATATAGGCTTTGAGTTTCTGAATCAGCAAACGAAATTTAAATGTGTCACACACTGAAGCCTCAACACAGCACCCATCGCTTTGGTTGCTCCACTGCATGTTATAAATTCGGATTTTCATCGAATTCTGTAAGACGTGAGGCTGTTTCAACCCTCTTGGTAGCTGAAATCTTCTTCTTGACGGCCGTGTTTATACGTTGTCGGCTGATCGTCACAAGGATGTTGACAGAAGGCAAAATTGAAATTTTGTGGCAAATTTTCCTTCGCAAAGTAGATAACGAGACTATTCCCTTGCATAGATGTTTGAATCTTCCCATATGTCGCTGGGCGAGTTTGAGGCGGTTGAAGGATTTTGGCTACATTTTTTGGCTCGATTTCTTGGTTCGCTTGGGCGATCGACTGGTGAGCGTTTCCTACCTTCTCTCTCTTCAAGTTTAGAGATAAGTCTTCGGTTGAGGATATCTCGCGAAAAAGTGAACAGAATGGCATCAGATTTCCGAAGAAAGATCACACAGAGACAACAGACAAGAAAGTGCAACATAGTGCTTATTTCTTTTGCGAAGCCTTCTGATTTGTATCGACTAAACTCGTCATACAAGCTCTTCAAGGGCACCCAACGAGCAACTTAAGCCAAAAGCCTTTGAGAGACGTTTCTAGGCTCCTTGTAATGTATAAAGACTGTCTAAAGAGAGAATTTGATCTGTTCGGATATCTTAGCTGAAAATTGAAGTGTCCGAAAATTTTAGGGAATGATATCTTCTTGTCAGAAATTGCTAGCTGAACGTTACCTTCTAAGAGCTTCCAATCGAACCATTTGCTTATGCGAAACTGCTAGGTGACCTTTTTTAAGTGCCAAAAATTGCAAAAATACATCTTTCGAAAACGGAAGGGACTACTTTTCCCTGGTTGCGAATCTTTTAGGTGATGTTTTAGTAAAGAAATCTGTAGCTGTCTGGCAACGCAGAAACGAAATTCTTAGAACAGTTTGACTCTCCCGAACAGATATTTCACCGAAGATTATCGCCAGGTGCCCCTGGCTCTCTAAATTCAAAACCACAACCCAGAGCTTGGGCTACCTGTGGTTAAATCTCCAATTTTGATCAAAACAGTCATTAAATTGCATGATAAATCCTTGCATGGGTGGCAAAAGCGCGGATGAAGACAAACATTCTTTTTGATAGATTATTTGGTATATCGGGTCCAAATTTTTAGCTGACTAATTAGAAAACGATAGCTTTGCGCTGAGGGAAAATTGTAAACAAATATTTCCCTACAAGCCTTAAAAAATGTTTTATAATAACATATCACGATCTACATAACAAAAGAAAGAGAAAGGAGAGATGAAACTACGTGTAGTTTTGCATGACCGCAGCATTCTATAAGAGGTGACCAAGTCGAAGATGAATGAACGAGTTCAACAGTTTTGGAAGGAACTGGAGGGATACATCGCCGATGCGGATTGAAAACAGAAATATTGGTTTTATTGAATGAGTGAATAAGGGTAAATCAACCACCGAAAGAGAGATTTATAAGCTTAATGTAAGGGGATGGCGCCGTGGTAAGAGCATTTGCCTCCTGAAACGGTGGCCCGAGGTCGGTTTCAGACTCGGCGCCATATGTGGGTTGAGTTTGTTGGTTCTCTACTCTGCACCGAGAGGCTTTTCCCCGGGTACTCCGGTTTTCCCCTCACCTCAAAAACCAACATTTGACTTGATTTGCGTTAATTTTTAATTTAAGTTTACAGAGTGTCCAATTAGTGCTCCAGCGCTAGAACGACGAGACACTTAAATAAATTTCCTTTCCTTTCCTTTCAAAAGATTCTATAGCAGACGTTTCTTTTCACGGCGGTTACTTTACTTCAGTACGTTATCAACTAGTTCAATAAAAGCAAATTTTCGAAGATAACCGACTTCAATGAACTGAACGGAATCGCAGCATAAGGAAAAATGTGTTTGGTTACAAAAGTGATAAAATATCATGAAAAGAAAGAAAAAGGTCGAGCCACTATACAAGAAGGGTTTTTCAAAGGAACTAAAGGAGGCTATGAAAGTTTTTCAAAAGAGACTGTGAAAGCAACTGATGAGTCAGTGCAAATGCAACGAGAGACATGCTCACCGGCAGAAAAAACCGCTTAATGTTTACAGAATGTTGTTGAGGATTAGCTTCAACAAAGTATGAGTCCAACGATACAGTGCGACGCGCCTTACCGTGGCCACCCAACACAGTTTTTTAAAACTTATACGCCAATCAGGGTGTGCGAATTTGATTGACAGTTACGCTTCCTTGCAAAGTTCGCTAGGTTGTAAGTGGAACACCGTTGAATGGATTGTTTGAGTTGACGTATTTACCCGTAGTTGCCAAATTTGAAAGTTTGTTGGGTTGCCACGGTAAGGCGTGTCGCACTGTAAGGCTGAAAATCTCGTGGTAACCTTTTTGATCGCAAAAAAAAGGTTGTAACTTAAGTTCCCAGTCATGATCCAGGATTAGCTTTAATAATCGGGCTTTGAAAAACTAGGCCCTGCAGGATAGATTGCATATCATGGCAACGCAGACGTTGTGGGTGTCCTTAACCCAGTTGAGAACTTGAGTCAGTAATGACGACGGACGGCATTGCCGAAAAGTGGAAGGCGGAACATCTGTGTCGTGTCCCCGTTCCACTACATCTTGATCCTTGCACATGTCGAGCCGTTCCCTTTTTTTGTTTTCTAGTTGTTTACCCGCTGTTCTTCTGTCAGTCGGGCCACTTTCTTTCAGATATTTTTTGTGGTCCTCTTTTTCTTCAACGGCTTTCATACGGCTTTCTATTAACTGTTCCACGTTCTATACACTCGCTCCTTTTATTAGAAGAACTGATGATTTTCCGTTCACCCTAGGCTGCATTTAAACTGCCGCCTATCACTGTGTTATTGCTTCGAGATATTGGGCCGCTCGCGTCCTTTCCTTGTTTGTCACTATTTTCATTGTTTACATCATACAGCCTTTGTTTAAGTCCTGCGCGGTTGCTCTCCTCACAATTAACAATGGGATCTTGACATCTCCTCGTCGCTTCATCGTCTGTTGATTTCGAGTCGTCCACAACCGTCCCATAAGGAATTACACGTACATTCAAGTTTTTTGTAACCAATGCATTTTTGTTGACAACCTTGGATACTTCAGATCTCGGGCTTTCGTCCACCATCTGAACAACAACTTCAATGCTTTTATCAACAGTTGTTCCCGACACATTTCGATTTTCTTGCCTATTTTCTTTCATTGGCGAGATTTGAGTAGAACGATTTATAATCTTTCGAAAGGATTCAAGGTCTGGTTGTTGTGTGGTACTCAGTTTTCGTTTTGCGTATCCCTTGTCACCTTTTAGAGAAGTTCTGTCATAACTGTGAAGCTCCAAGGATTCTCGGGGATCCCTGAGCGATCGGCGTCTTTCATTTATGGTACACTTTGGGTTCAAATATACTGGAAGCGAATTTCTGGCGTTCTTTGATCTCACCGAGTAATCTTGTCGTAGATATTCCCTCATTTCTCTGCAAACTGCAACAGAAATAATACATTATATCGACTCCAGTTACCTCTGCTCTCAGTTTTGTTTATTGTCCACTCATACAGATTTTTAATCAGTTTTCAGTGGAGAGAGGTAGGAAAACCGGTCACCACCTCAGACCGCTGACCAGCTCCGAAATACACGGAATTTTATATGTAACCACTGGCAACCGCTATCTTTTGATATTTCTGAGCCTGTGCGAAAGAGCCGGGAGTCAATGAGTCGCAGACTTCCTGATTTGGAGTTATCAAAAGATGAGTCACCTATGAAGGCAACAAATGGAGTAATTTAAGTAAATTTTATAGCTCAAATATAAAAAGAAAACATTACATTCATCGGGAGCTTCTTTCCTTGATTCTTGCAACTCTAGACAGTATGAAGGCCTCCTGCTTCCTTCGCCTGACAATTCTTTCAACATGCGTGCCCTCTCCACTTCCATTTCTGCTCGCCAAATGGCGGTCTCCTCCGCTCTTTCCTGTGCCATGCGCTGGCGTCTGTATGCGGCTTCTGCTCGCTGTTGGGCCGCTACTGTCACGTGGGAATTGGAACGTGTATCTGCAGAAAATATATATATATAAATTTCCGCCATTTTTGCAAACACACATATTCACCATTTTTCAAGAACGCACTTGTTTTTACTTTCGTTAATTACATTGGAGAAAGTCCAAACATTAATTAAGTTTTCGCCCCCATGTTTGCTTGTGACCGCAAAACTTGGGGTAACTTAACGCATCGTCTGTTATCTGTATTTTTTTTTTCTTCAAGCTCAAACTTTCTACTAGAGTCAATTATCCAGAGCAAATTAGCTTTGTACGCTGTATCAGACTGACGTCGCAAGGAAGTCGCAGTTCCTGTTTACTTTGTGTCGTTATTTGTTGACTATGAATAGCCTTTCTAATTCTGTAATCGTCTCATCCGCCGGATTTACCTGCTTAACGTTATACTGACTCTATTTTCCACAGAAAGCTGAATAGGTATTGTTACTGGAGTTTCAGTCAATCTCCAAAAAAGCCTTACTTGGATTGAACTCAAATTGAGAGAGATTTAATTTATAATTTGCGGCAAGGACTTTCATGAAACTTGTCGCACAATGTGTAGGAGTAAACCATGGCCTCGTTGGTCAGATATGAAAAGCCTTTCAAAACTTTACTCTCGAGAACCACCAACACTGCCTGACAAAACAATTTCTAGCAATCAACAACCCTTCCCCATCAGTGTAAACGATCTGCGGTTTCTTTCCATAGACCCACGCTTCTTAATTGCCCAAATAACTCCTAATAAAACTAAAAACTGGTATAAATTAAATTCTTGGTTTGGCCAGTCACTTTCATCTTCCCCATGTGTGCAATGTCATTCAGAGAGGTTTAACCGAAGTATTTTCCGTTTGCCTTCAATTCAACTATCTATCGACTGAGCACGAAATTTCAAATTGGTTTTACTACCTCAAGTTAGAAGATTTGTAAGCTGTCTTTTCGATCCTTCGACTCAGTCATCAGAGCAAATATCGAAACGTCAGCTTACAAATCCCAATCTTTCCTACAGTCATGGGTTAATTCATTTTTATCAAATCGCTTGATGAAACCATGATTATAGTGTTTCACAGTCCCTATCTACGCAGTCATCAGTTCCTTTAGAAACAAAGGCCTTCATTTGTATCTATCGACGCATTTCACGAGTAACTAAACCACTATTTGAAAGTTTCTGGCTACGTAAACAGTGTTTGCAAGCTACAAGTGTACATGTTATCCTTGTTAAAAATACCTACAGTTCCATAACCAGACTGAAATAGTGAAATGATCACAAGTGAACTTTATTACTTTAGCCGGGCTCAAGTGAAAAGACAAGATAACAAAAATGCATTAATATCGGCTATATTTGTGAACAACATACCTTCTTCACCAAAATAGAGCCAAAAACGTTATTGTTTCGTGCGTTGACTATAGTAGTATTGAATAAAAGAAGGCTGAGAATGTTTTTGACAGCTTACCTTTTTTGGGGGGGAGTGAGCTCGTTCCACAACCCATTATTTTTGGACATAAAATGTGAAAAAAAATTGTTTCTATGTGGACAAACAGCTGGCTACTGATCTTCTTTGCTTACCACGCGTTGTGGCGCTGTCTTCGTTTGATGTTTGACTGAATTATTGTCACAGGAATGTAAACTCTTCTTTTGTCAGTATATTAGAGGCTGGATGATAATGAGCTCGAGTGGATAAGTGACGGCATAATGAAAATATAGTAGCCAAAATCATTTAAGAATGATTAGCGCAGAAGAGGATAAAAAAAGAAAGTGAACAAGGTCCTTGTCGTCTTAACCACAACATAATCCAATGCAAGATTAAAAGAACTTATAAAAATTTGTCGGCGTGGTCAAATTAGCAACGTTTCGGTCAATTGAAATTGGTCACGTATTGAAACTGGCAAAGTCCGCGACCCGAGTCCCGCATACTGACAGTTTATGCTCTTTAATCAGGCAACGACGAAAACAAACACACGCAGCACAAAAATTAAGTGTTCGAAAAGAGGGTTTTGCATGCACGCTTTCAAAATTGTTTAAGAATTTTTGGCTTTGGATCTGTGATCACGACTGGCCCATCATCACAGAAGATATGATTACTCGTTAATTGACGTAATTTAGATAATTGGTAGATTTATATTGGACCAGAACGGGTCTTCCTTTGTGTTTTGAACTTTAAGTAACTTTTGTGAGAATTGATGATTACGTTAATGGACAGCTTTGAATGAGAAAAAACATGTTCGTTAACTGCAAGCCCCGAAAACGTTTTCAGCTAAATTCATGCGTAAAAAATCTGACGAACTGCTTAATTTACAGATGATGGTCTTTAACAAGGTTTCAAGCAAAAAAAAAGTTTCATTTGAGAGAAATGGCAATCTGACAACCGAAATAAAGCCAAATTAGTTTTACGGAGCTTTGAAGAAGCTTCCTTCACTGAGAATAAATGATGCATATTGGTGCCGTGGGGCCAACACAGTACTTTGTCCTTTACGAGAACAACTTAGAAAGGTTATTAAATCCATTCCTTTCCCCTACCCCACCACTGAAAGCCAGGGAGTGCTGCCAAGTTAGTAAGAAGCTTTGAATACATAAAGTTCCTACGGAAATCCTATTGAATTTCTTAATTAGGGGTCGAAGTCATGGGCATTCTTCCAGTTGTTCGTCTGAAACAGGTACAAATACAATAGCTCCAGATACAGTCAAAAAATATATATACAAAGCTATAAGCTATACAAGGAAAGTCATTGTAAGACCATTTTTTCCGACTTATTGTCAGCAACAACATCAGGGTTAATTAAACACCGTCCGAGATTGTGAATGTTGTTATTCCCGAAGGACGACAAAACAGTTGATTTGTTTGTTTAACTTGATGGACTCTTTTGTTGGATAATTATTCCCTCGGTGATCTTTCTCTTAACGTATGATCTCTCCGAACAGAGCACTCTCCACTGGAAAGTGTGACTTGCGTTTTTCAGAAGGTGGTGTGCAAGCAGGCATTCGAGTATACTATGATTCGCACTTAAAGATTTCGCATCGTTCACCCACATAGTTTTCTCGAAAAACGTTTAATTTGAATGTCAAACGCAAAGATTCATTCCTTTACATACATCTAATGCCCCACACAATATAAATATCAGGTATTTTTATCCATGAGACCTAATAACCTTAGTTTCTACCCGCCCTGGTCATAGTCATCTTCCATCCGTCCGGCTAATTCATCGGGGCAGGGAAGGTACTTCCCCTCCGCCCCCTCCCCACAACGTAATCTTATCCGGCATTTCGATACACCTTGACAAACTTCCATAAAGCCGTTGACATGAGGATGGGAAGTTATTTCGGGTCAATCTCAACCTCAGAGCTCTTTCCTTTTGTGCACGGCGCCAAGAAACGCCACAGTGGTCGGTAGAAAGTCCCATTTTGAAATTTTGAGGGTCGCCTTCTTCTGGGATCAACTGTTTTAGACGCATCCGGTTTTGTTGAAGTGTTTATTATTCAGTTATTTCCAAATGGCACACTTTTCCAATTGTTTTTGTTAAAACGAAGTTACTC
The DNA here is from genome assembly GCA_949126865.1 of Montipora capitata. Classification (NCBI taxonomy): domain Eukaryota; kingdom Metazoa; phylum Cnidaria; class Anthozoa; order Scleractinia; family Acroporidae; genus Montipora; species Montipora capitata. The sequence continues at coordinate 4,679,818 of OX421448.1, read as the reverse complement.
CAGCGAACAGACATTGCTAGCGTTCTTGGCGTTGTTTACTGAGACCGTTGGCAACAACAAACTCATTCAAGCACAGACACCGTTTAAAGAGCACGACAGTTAAATAACAGCCTATGCTTTCCAATCAATTCAACCGAGTTCTGAGCTGGTGACCTAATAGAGTGCAAGCAGTCTGTCTTTTGCTCTAAATCGTTGAAATGAACGAACACTTCAAAATGGCTGAAACGGCAAAGACTTGTTTCCACATCTCAAAGTGCCCTTGGACGTGAGAGGCCTGGGGTGGCGGTAGGGGGTGAAGGGTACAATAGCTGAAACAACCCAAACCTTTACAAAAATGCTAACCTTAGGCCTAAACAATATGCTTTAGATAATGTTTAGGCCTAAGGTTAGCATTTTTGTATGGGTTCGGGTTCTTTCAGTTTTGTTGTTCCAGGCCCCTCACGTAACAAGGGCACTTTGAGATATGGAAACAAGACTTCAACGGCTGAAACACCGAGGCACTCTATCAGTTAATTCTGTTTAAAATATAAGTGCTACACGGCCATCGTTTGTATAAACGTAACCTTTCCTTGTACTTGTACATGTTAATTGCCGTGACTTTAACATCTTCAGTTCCCACGGCCTGCTCCCGTCTGACCTTGTAGCTCAGTCGGTAGAGCGGCGGAGATCTAACCCGAAGGTCGTGGGTTCAATTCCCACCCTGGTCAGAGGTTTTCTCTGCCCTTGTGTGGGCCCAGTTCCATCAGTAGGGCTAACGCTCACATGGTTCATATGGGATAGAAATCTAGCACTTCACGTTACACTACACTCTCTTCAGTTAATTCTGTTTAAAATATAAGTGCTACACGGCCAACGTTTGTATAAACGTAACCTTTCCTTGTACTCTATCCAACGCCCGCGGTATTTGCGACCCGCAGTTTGAGCTATTGAAAGTTTAACGTGTGCGTCCGTTTCAACGATTCTAGAGCAAAAGAGAGACTGCTCGCAGTCTAGTGATAATAGGGAGCTTTAGCAACGACAACGGCGACGGCAACGAGAACGTCACAAATTTGCATATTTAGTGGGCAAAAACAATAGCTTTGCACGCTCTGCACGTGCGTTTTTCATTTTTGTCCATTTCTTTGACGTCGTCAGCAAAGCAACAACGTGAAATTACCAAGTTTCAGGTGTTATGGAGAACGTCAGCACCTGGAGATAAATTTGCATTTTTCTCCCCTAAATTAAGCGCCGCTCGTAACGGTTTCATTCCTGAGAGACTGAAACACCTTTGTCATATTAAAAGGCTTAGCATAGTCGCGAAGTGATCGCAATAACGTGAATTTATGTTTTTACATGACGTTCTCGTTGTCGTTCCCGTCGTCGTTGCTAAAGCTCCCTAATAGGGAGCCTTAGCAACGACGACGGGAACGGCAACGAGAACGTCATCTCAAAACACAAATTCTCATTATTGTAATCACTTCACGACTATTCCAAGTGTTTTTTTAATATGACAAAGGTGTGGCAGTTGGTCAGGAATGAAATCGTTATGAGCGGCGGCTAATTTAGGGGAGAAAATTGAAATTTATCCTCAAGCGCTAACGTCCTTCATAAAACCTCAAAATTGGCTATTTCACGTTGTTTTGCTGACGACAGCAAAGAAATGAACAAAAGTGAAAAACGCACGTGCAGGGCGTATAAAACCATTGCTTTTACCCACTAAATATGCAAATTTGGGACGTTCTCGTTGCCGTCGCCGTTGTCTTTGCTGAACCTCTCTAATGGCACGTTTTCACGTGATGTCATTGCCGCCATGTTGGTGGACGAAAACAAAAGATCTCTCATTAGCTTCTTTTGTTCGTCCACCAGAAGTCGTACATTTCTCGATTGTTATTGGTATCCCTAGAGGTTGGTTGAAAACGTCCTATAGGAAATAGGGAGTTTAAGATCTGCGACGCGACGGTAACGTGACGAAAACGTCATTTTAAATTGCAAGTTAAGGTTTATTAACCTTTTTCGTCATTATGGCGGCTTGTCTAACTTCTAAAAACTAGTGTAACTTTCCAGGAACTGAATTAAGACGTGTGGCATTGAATCTACGACAGAAAATTAAAATTCGCTGCCTTCTATTCATGTTCTGCGTAAAACTTGAGAAGTGGTCATTTCACGTCGCAGATTTGCCGAAAACGTGAAAGAAATGTACAAAAAGTAATGCACGAGCAGAGCGTGCAAGGCTATTGTTTTTGCTCATTAAATATGCAAAATTTGTGACGTTTTCGTTGCCGTCGTAGATCTTAAACTCCCTAATAAACTCCCCCATACATGTTGTACGGGAATATCTCCCGGCGCTAGTTCCCGATCAAAAGGACTGTATCTTTCTGGTTAAATATTGCGTTTTATTTACTCGATTACACTTTCAAAGCCTACTAGATCCTACTACACTCGTTCGTTCGTCATTCAATCTGGCCTAAAAGCCTTTACATCAATAGTTTTTGCAATATTGAAATACAATAACACTGTGGTTACCGAAGGGTTTGCGGCTACCCTTATCTCACGCTATCATAATGCAATATACTCTGTTTCACTAACATGTGTTTCTTATCTATCATTTACTAAATACATGTCACACTTTGACTTGTGTTGCGTTACAATGACTATTATCAGACACACTCCCCCCCTTGACCTGTCAGGGTCAAGCACCACTCACAAAACCAAGTCAATCGCGTAAGTGCTAACAACCGATCAGTGATCAAGCATGGCTCGTGTTCTCCAACGAGAATCCAGCGCTGCCGCACGCCGTGGGATTTCCCTCCCCGTACACAGTCGTTTCTCTGCATTTCCCGCTCGATTCCCGTTGTGCTGACCGCTGTCGTTCTCACTCACTTCTTTCATCACACAACTTACCTCCAATGGATACAGCTTTTGTACTGCTCTGCTAACAATGACAGGTTTGCCCTTGGTTATCAGTTTCAACTTAGCACCTCTTACAACACCGTCCTTGCCCACAATACGCTCCAACACCTTTCCCATCTTCCAGTCAGACCTCTTCACATTGTCCTCATGCACCAAAACAACATCACCGATGCTCACCTTGACGTGACTTCCTTTCTTACTTCGGTGATGTTCTCTCAAATCCGTCAGATACTCCTTTCTCCATCGGTTCCAAAAATGAGTCCTCACTCTGGCTAGGTATCTAAATCTCCTAAGTAAACTCGTTTCACTTTCTTCAAGATCGTTTCTCAGCTCTGGCAGATTCAGCAATCGACGTCCATAGATAAGGTGTGATGGAGTGAGCATTTCCGCTCCAATTTCATCGTACTCATACGTTAGAGGACGCGAATTTAGGGTCGCTTCTAGTTCCATCAAAACAGTCAGAATTTCGTCTGAATTGAGTCTTGCGTTACCGAGAACCTTTCGAAGACAACGTTTCGCGGTGCCAGTCAAGCGCTCGTAAAATCCACCCCACCAGGGTGCCCGCTCTAAATTGAACCTCCAGTCGATCCGGTTACTCTCTAAATGCTCTCGTACCTCTTGATCATCATGCAGTCGCCTTAACCACTTCTCTGCTACTTTAAAAGTCTTGGCGTTGTCGGAAATTATCAACGACGGGGTTCCTCTCCGTGCTGCGAATCTACGCAGGCATCGAACAAAAGTACTTGCACTCAGGTCTGTCACGAGGTCGAGATGAACGGCTCGTGTCACACAACTTGTAAACAAGGCAATGTAAGACTTCACCATTTCTCCCGTGGGCGACTTTACAAACAAGGGACCAGCAAAATCTACACCTACCTTACAGAAGGGTATGGCCTCCCTAACTCTGAAGTCTGGAAGTGCAGCCTCCGGGGGAGATGCGAAGGGTTTTCCCTGTTGCCTTTTACAGGTCACGCATTCTCGTAAAACCTTCTTAACAAGTTGTCTACCCTTTGGAACCCAAAATCGCGACCTCAGTTCCCCAAGAGTTGACCGGACTCCACTGTGAAGCACTTTTCTGTGGCATTCTTCGATGACAAGTCTAGTAAAGTGGTGATCCCTCGGAATTACAATGGGATGCTGTGCCTCGGGTTCCAAATCCGAATTTTGCAATCTTCCACCGCATCTCAGAATTCCGTTGCAGTGGTGCAATTTCAGATTCTTGGCCAGATCTTCGTAATTTCTACTCGTTTTCAATTCTGCTTGGGAAAATTCGATCCACACTCGCTGTGCATCCACAATTTCTTGCCCTTGTAACTCACCAACTCTTCCTTTTGCGCCAATTTTTGCTGTCCGCAGATTGTGCAGAAATCGTCTCACCCACGCAGTAACTCTTAGCAACTTGCCCAGCCGACTAAACCTCTTGATGTCAATCACATTCGAGATTTCGCCTTTCGCTTCCACGTTAGTCAATGTTACGATCACTTTCTTCTCTTCTTCTGTGCTTTCCGAAGTTTCGCATATCTTTGACACTGGCCAAGCATCCTGTGGTCCGGACAACCAATATGGACCTTTCCACCACAATTCATTTTCCTTTAACTTCGAAGCTCGCTCCCCTCTCGATCCTACGTCTGCTGGATTTTGCTCTCCTGGGCAGTGTGCCCAATCTTCCTTCCGCGTCAACCTCAAGATTTCGTTAACACGCTGGCGAACGAACTGCTTCCACTCACCCTTGTTGTTGATCCACCAAAGCGCTGTCTTGCTATCTAGCCACTGGCACGTGCCTGTGATGTGCACTTCCTCTTTAAGCGCATTCTTCACCGTATCCATGAGTCTTGCTAATATTCTGCCCGACATTAACGCCAGTCTAGGAATTGTCAATTTCTTTAATGGGGCACCTCTGGTCTTAGAGGTCAGCAGTGTCACATGGACAGCACCATAGGCCTCACACACGAAATAAACCACGGCACAATATGCCTTGATACTGGCGTCAGCAAACCCATGCAGGGAACAGTTGACGGGACGTTGATACATGTGATACACACATCTGGGTACAGAGACCTCCTTTGCGGTTCTTAGATCGTCCAACCACCCGATCCAACGTTTCCTCTCCTCATCTTTTAACTCGTCATCCCAGTCAACTTTATTTGCACACAACTCTTGAAACAGCACCCTAACACTCACAACTACAGGGCCAATTACTCCCAGCGGATCATACAACCCAGCCACAACTTTCAAAATGCTCCGTTTCGTCACAGGCAACCCGTCTGCCCTTTTCGCTAATTCGGTCAATTCAAAAACGAATAAATCTTGATCGCAATTCCATGACAGCCCCAGCACCTTTTCACATTTCGTTCCCACTTTTACTCCGAGCATTTCTTTCGCATAACTTTCGTCGGCGTTTGCAATCTGCCTGTTTACGTTTGGTTCGTCACGCAATTCACACTGTGCTATTTTTGTTCTCAACTCTTGACTATTAGTCGGCCATTTCCTCAATTTGAAACCTCCAAGTGCTAATCTTGTTTGTGCTTTGTCATGCAATTGGATGGCATCTTGGGTGGTCTTTTCCCCGGACACGAGATCGTCCACGTAAAAGCTTCTTTTCATCATTCGCACGAACTCTGGGTCAACTTCGATAAACGTGTCCAAATGGTACTGCAATGTAGCATTTAGCAGAAAGGGAGAACAATTTACCCCAAACACAACGCGACAGAACCTGTACACCACCGGGTCTACATGTTCACTGTCAACATTGTTTACCCACAAAAATCGCAAACAATCACGGTCACAAAACTGATTTCAATATTGAGAAAAGCCTTCTCAATATCACCCACCAATGCGATGGGTTTCTCTCTAAATCGGATTAGGATCTCATATAACAATGGCGACAAAGCGGGGCCTACGTGTAAACAATCGTTTAGCGAAACTCCCTTTTTCCCTTCCTTTGAAGATGCGTCATATACCACTCTTAGTTTTGTGGTTTTGGCTTCTTTCCGAATAACTGCGTGATGTGGCAGGTAATGGATCTTTTCTGGCGTTTCTAGTTCTGGGACTCTTTCGACAATGCCAAGTGCGGCTTGTTCTTTGATGACAGCGTCATAGGCTTTCAAAACATCGGGGTCATTTTTCAACCTTTCAATCTGTCCCTTCAGGCGTTTGAAACTGTTGCGATAATTGATTGGAAGAGGTTCATGAGATTCTTTCCACGGGAGACGGACTTCGTACCTCTCTCCATTGAACGAAATGCCGTCCTTTAAAGCCTCGTGAACCTCGTTTTCTTCTCTATTGCCAAGTGTTTCTAGATCCCACAATTTTTGCACGCCCTCCTCTAATTCTTTGTTATGTCTTGGCATTACTTGCCCGACGAAATTAACGCCAATTTGCGAACCATCCGGGACCCCCTTCATTGGGCCTGACAACACCCATCCCAGACAGGTTTCCACGGCAACTGGCTGATCAGCCTCCCCCCTTATGGTTCTCCCCCTTTGAAACGACCAAAGGTAATCCGCCCCGATCAGTAAATCAATGCCCAGAACTTCGTTTTTACGATTCACGTCCGAAAACCAGAGGCCTTGCAAATGAGGATAATCGCCTTTCCTGATTTCGATATGTTGATTTCTAATTTCCGCTATAGTAGGGGACTCATACGCTTCGATTTTGACTCTCTCCCCTCCCTGCAGAGGAGACACGTCCAACTCGTATACTGCTCTCATCCCACAATCCTTCGTTTGCTGGCCAAACGTGCTTATTTCGATCCATTCCTTGCCTTTTATCGGTAGCCCCGCCGATTGGGCCGCTCGGGATGTAATAGGGAATTTAAGAAATGACGACGGCTACGACTACGACAACGCCACAAAACAATAATATCATTGGTTAAAAGAGCATAAATAATCGTGCTGCACGTGCAGCACGGATTTTAGCAAGTATCTTAGCGGTCCTCTGCATAACGACGACGTGAAATCACCAAATTTGAAGTTTTGACGACAACGTGAGCATGCAACAGAGAATCTTTCATTCTCTATTTTAACTCTGAAAACGCTCGTACCAATTTATTTTTAGGATACTTCGCCCACATTGTAGGACGTGAACGAGATGGAATAATCGCGAAAGACTTATGATAAAGGAGAGTTATATTTTGAGGTGACGTTTTCGTCGACCGTCGCCGTTGTAGATCTTAAATTCCCTAATAAAGGAACGGTGGCTACCCGCGTCAAATAACACTCGCACTCTTACGCTCTTACTATCACCCTTAACGACAGCTTGCGCGGTTTGCAAGGCAACTCTCCCCACGGACCCTACGTGAAAAGCGGGACTAGCAATTGCCTCTGCACCTTGTATCGCATCGCTCCCCCCGGATCCTATGGGTTGAACAGCGAAGGCGTGGCCGGAATTGTCGGAACGCACAGCGCCAATGCGATCACTGTTGCGAGCGCGACCAAAATGACCCGATTGCGTGCGCATGCTATTCCCCTTATCACAAATAGAAACATGATGTTTTCCCATGCAAACACTACACGATATTCTCGACTTACAATCACGCGAAATATGGCCCTTTCGGGCGCAAATAAAACATCTAGCATACTTACGTAAAAGATGTTTTCGCTCCTCTACAGATTTCACATTCATACAGTCTTGGTGGGCATGCCCACCCTTACAATACGCACAAAAATCGTTCGTTTTCGCCAGTAAGGCGCTTGCAGAGTTAAATCCTATCCCTGTTCGTCCTCCCTTCTCCTTATCCCGTGGATTGGGATTTCTAGTTGCGACACAATGTTCTTCCTTCAATTCAAGTTCAGTCAAAAGTTCCCTTAACAGATCCTCCATTTTCCATTCGCGATGGTTCTTTCCTCGCGTGATCTGCAATCGCACCCCTTCCGGTAGCTTGCTAATAATGGCAGGCACAACAATTCCTTCGTATGTAGTAGATTCCACATTTAGAGCCTTCAGTCCTCGATGATGGACTTCTAATGTGTCATAGAGTCTTCGAAGGCCTACTGTGTCCTTGTCTTAGTATACTGGGCTTACGTTCAAGAGATCGTTTACGTGCGCTCTTTCAATCACAATAGCCTTCCCGAATCTTTCCTTCAATAAGTCAATGGCGACTTGATAATTTGCCGTTGTAAGGGCAAGTCCAGCAATGGCTGTTTTTGCGGCTCCACCTAAGAGACTGCGAAGATACGTAAATTTATCGACACTCGAAAGAGCCGTATTCGAGTGGATGGAACTTTCGTAGCAGTCCCAGAATTCTTGCCACTCCTCGATTTTGCCATTAAACCGCTTTGCCTCTAATTTTGGAAGCCTGGCACGTATATTAGGTTGAGAAGTGGCTGGACTAACTTGCAGACTTTCACTAACAGTAGCGTTCTGTATGTGCTCTTCATGATGACCGCCAGACGATTTAGGCCTCAGAAGGTCATCCAAGCAAGTAATTGTTGCGCTGAATTCTCCTTTCAGATCACCAGCGGTACGAACTTCTGCTATTTCTTCGTCGGTTACGCCCTCCACGCTCACGAGGCCATTCAAAATCTCTTCATCTAGCTGTCGAAGGCTGGTTAACTGTTCCTCTAGACTTGCCTTCAATTTCGTAAATCTCGGTCGTGTTTCTGGTGTACAATGTCCAGTTGCAACAAGCTCCTTTGCTTCGGGAAGAATCTGTGTCACATAGGCCTTATGTCCACCTCTCGTCTTTCGCTTTGCTTTTACAAGCTCTGCCATTTCTTCTGGAATCAAAATATCTCCGGCTCGAAGGACCAAGTGTACGGGAATATCTCCCAGCGCTAGTTCCCGATCAAAAGGACTGTATCTTTCTGGTTAAATATTGCGTTTTATTTACTCGATTACACTTTCAAAGCCTACTAGATCCTACTACACTCGTTCGTTCGTCATTCAATCTGGCCTAAAAGCCTTTACATCAATAGTTTTTGCAATATTGAAATACAATAACACTGTGGTTACCGAAGGGTTTGCGGTTACCCTTATCTCACGCTATCATAATGCAATATACTCTGTTTCACTAACATGTGTTTCTTATCTATCATTTACTAAATACATGTCACACTTTCACTTGTGTTGCGTTACAATGACTATTATTTCATGTTCGTGAATATGCCTTTTTCGATAGATTAAAATTCAGCTTGAAAGAGAGGTTTAGAGGACAAAGAGAAAGGAAAGTGGATGATATGCAAATATTTTTCACATTCATTCCAACGTGTTTCTATTGTTTTTGTCCTCACTGCCTCACTACCAAGCTGAATATTTGATATTTCGAAAATGGCCTAACATTCCTTGTCTTCTCTTCTTTACATATCTAAGATAAACCGGAAATGCCTCTCACTTGAAAGTACAAAGACATTGTCTTAGTCCCCCCAACTATAATGCCCGTAACCCTAACACTAAGTCTTGTTCAAATGCCAAGCTCAAACGCAAAACTATCCTCTTTGCCAAAACTTACTTTTTAGCGCTAATAAAAATACTTCTCACCTTTCCCTTTTTTATACATCTCGAACAAGTTAATTTAAGAAAAGTCAACACGGTATTTTTCACGACAAGTTCAGTGAACTGGCATTGGTCCATCCCAAATTTATATCACAAACAGCTTTGCACTCAAGTTGTGAAAAGGTTTATTGATTTCATTAACTTCCTTACTAATATAGATATTTTTAAAATTTTGAACGGATTATTATTTTAAACGGCATCGACTGTTAGCCCTTCAGTCGCTGCTACTATTTCTGCAATTCTGAGAGTGCTAAACATCCAGATAATTTGAAACAATTTCCGTTTCCTCAAGGCTGGTTTTCACTAGCGACGGAGTCGTAGTCGGAGTCCTACGAGTGCTTATGACCTATTGAAAATCAAAGATCGGAGTCGTAAGCGGATCGAGTCATAAGCTCGACGGAATCGGAGTCGGAAAAATCAGAACGTTCCCATTTTCTTCCGACTCCGCTTATGACTCCGTCGCTTATGATCCAGTGAAAACTAGATTGTCGGAGTCGGAAGCAGAAGCGGAAGAACCAACCAATCACAATGCTTGGAATCGAGCATTGTGATTGGTTTATTCTTCCGATTCTGCTTCCGACTCCGACAATGCAATTTTTACTGGATTATAAGCGACGGAGTCATAAGCGGAATCGGTATTCTGCTTCCGACTCCGACAGTTTGATTTTCACTAGATCGTATCGCTCAGCGCTTCTGATTACGACTCCGACTCCGACTCCGACTCTAGTGAAAATCAGCCTCTACACATTAACCCCATCGGTACACGACAACACGGAATTGAGGGGACAGCGCCAAGAACGAAATTCACTTTTTCATTTCTTGTGAACGAACAACCATGCCCAGCTGCCAATATAGTAGTCACAGGAAACATAATTTAATCTCTACTTTATCAAAAAATTACTTAACAAACTTCCCATATCCCAAACACCGAACGGAGCGTCTCTTTCTACGTGACATCTACGTGAATCGGACCGGACCGGATCGGATCGGGTCGACAAAACTCTGAGCAGATCAATAACAAGATTCGCCCCGAAAGTAGACACATGAAAGGTTAAGGTTACCTCCCACCTTCGCGGGTGTCCTTCGGGAAAGTTCGTACGCACGCTATTTTCAATAAAATCCTTCACATATCACATCTCGCATACTCAAACTCTAAATGCGGATATCTAGACAACCAATCAGAATATCCAAAAAGCCTGACACACTTTCGTTGATTGACGACTTGTGAATAACAACGCTGTGCAATCATTTTACTCGTGCTGCGGCATCCGATACCTGATGAATTCAACAGAAGAACCTTCGGCGGTTTCACGTCTTACCGGCTCGTGACACTTACCAAAAGGAAAACTCGGTTAAAGTACAGCTGTTTCGAGAAAGGTTGTCCAAAAGAAGCATAAAAGCGTACACGACAATGCCGAAAGGTATTATGGTTAACTGTCAGTTTGAGTCAACGAAAATATGACGGCAATGCTGTCGAACACGTCACCTAGAAATACATGCTCATGTTTTGTTACTGACATTGAGATATGAGTGAGTTTCAAAATTCAGTCAAATGATCCAGGCCATGAATTAGTAACAAAGGGTTAGGATTCACAGAGAAAGTAAGATTCTGATCCGATCTGACCCGGTCCGATCCTGATTTTGCTAACGGCCCGTGACATCGAATTTCATACGGCTAACACCCCAAATTTTGTCCTGAAAACGTGATGGTTCGTTTGTCAATCTAGGCTTCTAAGCGGATATAATCAACTACTATTCGAACCAGGAAGTATGCTTTTTTGTCATATATACGAAATTGGTTTCTCCATGTACGTCTATCTTTTTCTTGTCAAGTGTTTTTTTCAGTGAAATGGGTTTACAAGGTAAACTGACCACTGTAGAGTAATAATGCTCTTTCGATCGTAGCCCTTCGCCGGAGCGAACTTTTCTCAGTGTTCCCAATTAGCTCATGTTAGCTAAATATTGATTGATTGATTGATCGATTGATGTAGGTGTAATGAAAATTGTAATTAAGCCCTGATACTCGGATAAAAATTATTTCTTCTTCCCAGTCACCAATCGATGTGAGTGGATCTCACAGTCTTGATTTGGGTTTCCGAGAAAGGGCGGCTTTGATCAATCCAGCAGGCTTGTCAGCGGGCATCAAAATCTGGTAATAAAATACGTAAATGTAAATTCAAACGTAAGTTTTCTTTGCCGGCATGAGACATGACGTGCAATACGGATTTGGACTGGGAATCGTTTACAAAACCCAAACCGATACTCACGTAAATGAACCATCAAAAGTAACAACAATGAAGAAAGAGGCAGGGAAACTGTTGGCTGATCAATTGGGAGTTCGAATTAGGTCGTGTAAGGGGTTACAACATGCAAAGCGTTAATTTATATCTTCTGGTATTTTAAAATATGAGCCAATAGACCTTATTCATAAATGGAGTTCAATTTATAATTCTCTTGTCGAAGTGCAAATTACATGTAGCCTACCAAGCCTGGATACCATACAGTGAATTGAAAAGAATTCTTGCTCTAAAATGAGGCTTGGTAGGTTAACTTGAATTTGCACGTGGACAAAAGAATTATAAATGTGACCGCCATTTATGAATAAGGTCTATACATGCGGATGTAAAATGAGTTATATTTTGGTTAATCTCTGCAATTAATTACCCGGGTAACTTTAACCTGAGTTGAATGAAGCAGAGGACAATTATTGTATATCAAAAGCACTAATCATGCAATATTACGGTTGAAATCTATCCCGGCACCAAAACCGTATTTCAGTTTGTATTAACTGAATCTGAGTACCTCATCCTTGTTTGCTATTCCAAATGGCGCCATATTGACGGTGAAATAATGTATATTTGGCATTGTCATCTCTACATGACCAATCTGTTAGGAACACAAAACAAAAAATTTAGTCAAGGAAGAGGAAGCCGCTAAGCGTGACTCCTAAGCTCATATTGTTTTGTTTTCAACGCAGTTTCACCAGTCATAGATCGTGTAAGAAAAGGAAAGAACCTCTGCAAAAAAAGGCATGAAATAGACAGAATTCCGTGTAACAAAGTCTAATGTCTTCTAGGTTTAATAATCTCTAGGTCTCAGTCGTCGAGCTGTTATCAGTCTTGTTTATCCATTCACACTATTTTATTTTGGAGATTCTTACGTGTCTTGATGACCCGGATGACCTGGAGAGTTAAAAGCTCAAACCAAGCCAAAGAGGTATACGTAACTATACCCCATAGGAGTAAGTTGTAACCCTCATTCATCATTCCCAGAGACCAATGCAGGGCAGTCGCATCAAGATCATGAATGAGACCATCAAGAAACCAACGTTTCGGATTGCCTCAAAGTCTATTTTTTACATCAGACCAAAGAGTCACCTTCTCAGTCAGTGAGAGTACCGCGCACCGGTGGCTCAGTTGGATGAGCACCGGGCTGTCACGCGGGGAGGTCGCGAGTTCAACTCCGGCCAGACCAACACTCAGGGTCTTTAATGCCTTCAAATGCCTTCAAATGCCTTCATTGGATGTCAAGTAGGACCCTCGATACAATGATTATAAAAGCACACAAATTACATTTTTATAACCTTGACTTGCGATACCAAAGCGCAACAATATTATAAACACCAACCTGAGGAATGCAGCTCAAAATTCTCTCTTCTGCTTTGTATAAAGTGTTCTGTTAATTACCAAAGACATACAAATTAAATGAGAGAAGGTTAACATCAGAATCAAAATAACCTTTCATACAATTTGTCATTAGCTACTAACTCCTCTTAGAGTAGCGTTTCATACAAGACTTCCCATGGAATTTTCTGGTGGTTAGGTCTTTCTGTTATGAATGAAAGGTAGGATACTTGTCATTCTTGATAAAAAAGAGTAAAAAATCACCTGAACTGAAGGTGAATAGACGCCAGTATGAGGTGGACCAGCAAACTCATCAAGGATTGTGTTCTTAGCAAAATTCCTGAAAAATTATTAGAAAACGTGGGGTAAAAAAATTGTCCACTAATACCCAATTCAGGAAGTGGGAACACCAAATCCTTGAGAACAAAAGACATTACAATCAAACAGCAAGGCTGGGGAGAGGAGACGAAGTTGCCTTAATTGCCCCATCTTCCCAATCTCAGCTCATAAGTCTTGCTCAGAAAAACTTTCCTTCTCAACGTGGTTTTCATTACCACACCTTGCAAACCTGGCTTAATATGAACACAGGAATATTTCTGAAAATGTCAACTTTGTTCGTCTTAATATAGCTTTGTTTGAACATTGATGGATGCACAAATGTACCTGTAAACTGTCAGCTTGACACATAAAATTTAACAAAGTAGAATATTATTACAAATAACTTACAGAATACAATTACCTGAAAATATTGTTTTCTTGCTCCGGAAAATTCCAAAATTCAGAGCGAAAATCTCAAAGGTTCGACTATTTCGTTCGAATCTCTGGAACTTCACCAGTGATGTGAATATAATTATAATCAGTTGAGATCAAGTACCGGTAAGTTTATTGTCACCTAGTCCCAAGAGGGAGTCATAAATGACCGGTAGGTCCAGTCCATCATCTTTATTCAAGGAATGTTTCCTTTGTATAATGGAAATGACCTCCTTAATGCAACATTTGATGGCACGGTCTTCAGTAGTTAGGACCTTTACATAGTTTGGGTTGATCTTAAGTCCTATTACCTGGCAGTGCTTGAAAACTTCCCAGGATTAGTGTTCTTTAATCTCGGTACCAAGCACTCTGGCAGTCTCAGCAATTTAGTTTTTCTGGCACTGTTCACAGTGGATGTAGTAAACACCACATATTTTAGCTTGTCTGTACGGTCTTTCACATGAATGACTTACTGCCGATGGGATTTAAAGATCCACTGTATTCAAGTGTATAAGTATTAAAGAATGACTTAGAGAATTAGTCTTACATGTACATATAGTACCTACCAACAACTATTAAAATTAACCCCTTCTGTGGTATCAAAATGGTATCGGCAGTACACTTTAGTGCAAAATGAACGGTCAGTGGATTCTGGCAGTATGGTGTACTGGTCTTTGCAAAATCCTGCAAATACATAATGGTAATGTTAGTTATAACAAGTTGTATTAGTTTAATTGTGTTGAAATTAAAATTATTGTAATCAATAAAAATTACTGTAATGGTGAAATGAAGTACCTGTGAAGCCTGACTGGGTTGTTTTGAGGATTCTCATCTCCTTGAGGCCTCCAGATACCTCCGGCTTACCTGACATAAAAATATTGTCAACTCAGACTCAAGCTATTTTGTAATGTGTATTCTGAACGGAATGATCCATAAACCCCTTGGGGTGCAGGGGTGGCGCAGTGGTGATATCAATCACCTCCCACTGGTTCGAATCCCAGAATCGGCGTCGTGTGTGTTGAGTTTGTTGGTTTTCTACTCTGCATCAAGAGGTTTTTCTCCGGATACTCCGGTTTTCCCCTCCCCTCAAATACCAACATTTGACTTGATTTGCGAATTGTTAATTTCAGTTTACAGTGTCCCAAATATACTAGTGCTGCAGCACTAGAATGACTACAGACACTAAAATAAAGTTCCTTTCCTTTCCTCCCCCCTACACACCATCCCAAAAAAATAAAGAAATAAGAAAAGACATGGACTGACACTTAAAGGGATATCTTTGTTTAAATCTTTTGCCTTATTAGCAAAAGGCCATTGTTTTCTAATCAGTCAGCCAAGATTAAAGTACTGAAAAGTAAAGTGCATTGCATAATGAGCTATCTCCGAAAATTTGAACCGATATCCCAGAAAATCTATGTGCAATGATGCTTTTAAACTTCAAACTTTTACAAAGGATTTATGGGATAATTAGAGCCTCTCTAGCCTCTTGGCTCCCACCGCAAGGAGGGAGCCTGCCCTCAGGCTGAAGCTTTTGCCACCGTAGAATTTACCAGCTTTTGATGGCTAATAACTGGTTCATTATCAGAGCTAACAGACTCAAAATTTGTGATTTAATTAAGTTTAAGAACTTCTTCTACCTTTTGAAGTCAATTTGTAAATACTGTAGCATGATGCCTTCTGTGAGCAAACTAGTGTGTTACCCCATTCAATCCTCAGGCGCGCCCCATCACGCCGCCAGTTGACAAATAAAATCGTCTCGTGTTAGACAGAGTAAAATCTGTCAAGTATCACTCCCAGGAGTCATGGGTTAAATAGGGACATAGTTATTGGACACGTAAGAGGATCGAGGTCGACCCAAAAATTGTTACTGGAAGGCAAAATTGAATGGAAGAGAGGACAGGGGAGACCAAGAGTTGCCTGGATGAAAAACATCAGAGAATGGTTAGGGCACACATAATGGATGTGTACGAAGATTGGAACAGCTGGAGATCCATGATAGCCGACCTATTTCTAGTAGATGGCACTTGATGATGATGAGTTATTCAGGGGATGTTAACCCACTGACACTTGAATCACTCTGGACCGACCCCATTGATGTCATTGAGTAAAATCGTCTCGCGTTAGACAGAGTAAAATCTTTAAGTCCCACTCCTAGGAGTCAATGGGTCCATGAAACAAAACGTAAATTAATGACATCAAATATCAGCAAATATTCCCTTATTGATGAAAGAAAGAAAAAAAGTTGAAATGCATGCACATACCACCTCTAGCCTGAGTGACAGAGCAGAATCTAATCGCATCTGGGTTGAAGATAAATGCATGGGCATGCTCAACTCCTCCCTGTTAATGGAAATAATTTAAAATTAATTGGACCACTTGATGCAACTGTAAGAGAACCACATTTTTGTCCCACACTACACATAATAGAGAAGGATTTTCCAGAACTTTAAACTGCATTGTTCATGGACAAAATTTGCATTCTTGGTTTGCACCCACATAACACGGTGGCCATGATGGATGGCAATACAATAAAATTTATTTTCACAGAATTTGCATAATAATAAAGTTTAGTTCCCAGTGGAGAGACAGGTTATTGTTCTTGCCATCCAACATGGCCACTGTCATGTCAGATGCAAACCATCAATAGTTACTATGTCAGTTAAAAACACAAATAGATTACTTTTGATGGGGCTTAACTTTTGATGACTGTAAAATAATTTAATCCTACCTATAATATGTACAAGCAAAAACACTAATGAAGCCTGTTGAGGGGTAAAACCAAGCAAGGGACACAACCCAACAAACTGGTGACACATGTCTTTGAATAAAGAGACCTGAATGTGCTGCAAAACGTTTGGCAGGCACAAGATAAGACAGGAAGGGGTAGAAGAGGACAACAAAGAATGATGAAATTGGCCCTGCTAATTACCTTTCTTTGCAGTTTTGGGGTATGAATTATGAAGGGAACCGCTAAACAAGATCATGCTTACATACAAGTACATCATGTAAGGCACCTTTGGCGGGACACTTGCAGACATTTAACATATAATTCTGTACACACAATTAGAGATGCACATTTCACAGAAGAATAAGAATAAGAAACTTTCTTATTTTGTACTCTATTCTTGGTATTAACTAAATAAATTAGAGTACCCTTGTATAACCCAACATATGTAAATCCTCTGTAAATACCGGTACTATTTTTTAATATGTTGACCTATGTTTTAGCTACAGCTGTATATACTGGCTGCCTCGAATAACCATAAGTGCTGGAGGAGCTAAGCATCCAGAGGTGCATGTTGCAGAGACAATGACCATACACATGTAAAATAAATTAATAAAATAAAATAATTAGGATAGTACACCCACTCTCATTGGTCAATAGCTGTGTTTAGATGAGACTATGGAAACACGGCTGTGACATCACACAAATTTTGATTGGTTATGTGTTGTCAGACATGCATTTTGATTGGCTGGAAGAAAATGTAAGCATGTATCAAGAGAATCTGTTTCAATCTAGAAGTAAAAAAACCAGCATTTTCCATTATTTGTCAAATTATCTTTGAGAAATATTTTATAAAAGCAATGGAGGATTTTTTTTCCATGTTTCCATAGCCTCAACTAAACACTCGGGGAAGTTGGGAGAATTCAAGACAGTTATGCAAACCAGAGACGCAGTCGAGGGTTTGCATAACTGTCTCGAATTCTCCCAACTTCCCCTTTTGTTTAGATGAGGCTATGGAAACACGGATTCCTAACAATCAGGACTTCCCTGTAATGATGACATTATCACTTGCAGGCCTCCCTTATTTCACTTACCTGTTGCATGCGCCTCCAAGGTGTTTCATCAATTTCGACAAATACTTGATCTATCTAAAGTCATTGAACATAAATGTTGAATTCAATACATCAGGGATTTGTAGTATATATTAAAAATGAAATGTTCAACACACTCCTGTTTCTAGTCACTATTTTGCTGACTCTTTTCTAAATTTATTGCAAAAGTATGATGACACTAAGCCTTTGATGCACTCATACATGTAAATACAATGATAGCATCCCAGTATTTAACAGTGAGCTGAACCAGAAGCCAATCCCACTTCTGTAATATAATTCTGGCAAAATATGGCTTTTGTGCCATCATAATTGTGCAGGCACCAAAATCTTTAACACCCTGTACTCTTTGTATATTTTTCTTAAATATGATTATTTTCCCACAGTGAAGAACAATGAAAACCGATGCATTCATCATAGTGGTAAGGATCCAGTCATTTAAAAGATACCTAATTCCTTGTGATCTGACACAAGCTAGCAGTCAAAATTGCCAAAAGTACCTGTTTATGTGTTGTTAGGAAATGGTTGCAGATATGAAGAGCAAAGTCTTCAATAGTGTTGAGCTGTAAACACCAAAGAAAATAATTATTTGTAGAATAGGAAAAAGGCTGTATCCATTCATAGACAAGAGAGAGATTTAGCCATGCATTTACAGCAATCGGCAAACTTGAAGCTGAGACTTGCACAATAACCATAACCCTAGCCCTGCCTGAAACAAATATGGCTGTTCTGACATCAGGTTCTGTATTGATGGTTTGCATCTGACGTCATGGCGGCCATGTAGAACAATGCAGTAAAAGGTCTTTTGGGAATTTGAGTCTATTATCATGCAAAACTTGTGGAGCCATTTTCTATTGTTTTGTACACCAACGCGGCCATCTCATCACATGGAAGCAAACCAAGAATATTTAGCAAGAAAATGAAGGTTAGGGTTAGGCTTAGGGTCCTTTTGCATATATTACATTCTGCATAATTATGCCATTCACTAGGTCATGCCATATGTCTATCCACAAACTTGTGACTGTCCAGATGAAAAGGATGCTTAACCAAAAAGCGTTTCAAGTGCGTTTTTGTTTGAAACGCGTTTGAAACACGTTTGAAACTGTTTGAAATGCGTTTGAAACTGTTTGAAACCCAAGGTGTTTGAAACGAAGGAAAAGATGTTTATCTGTGTCTGAAACGCCAACCTGTGCTACATCTGTCAACAGTGACATAATTATTACTGTCCCAGCAAATTATTTCAGAAGAGAATGCACAGAGTAATTTTCCATTTCATTTGTTTCTTAAAAGTACCATTTTGCTTTATTGAAGCTTACCGGTTTATTAATTATTCAGAAATCAACGTGGATGAGTTTTTCTTTTCCTAACAAGCCAAGGAGCATATATTGCTGTTGAAATAATGACATAGTGTTTAAAGTAAGGAGCGAAAATTCCGCGTAAACTAACTGCTTTGACACCTTGTGGGTTGTTGTGTGAAATAAAAGTCGCGTAGAAAATTTAATCATGGAAACATAGCCGTGGAAACATTGTCTGCCTTGTGTTTGCGTTGCCAGTGACATTTCAATGCATAAAACGTGGCATTGCGTGTAAAATTGTGCATGTGGAAGTGATGCATGAAACAAAATCAGCAGGAAAAATACCATGCACCAGCAACTCCGAAGCCGTTTGCGTGACGACAAAGCTTACCCTCAGGAGAATCAGTAGCTTCCATTCAAGCCAACATTTCAATCCTCATAGTACTTCCGTAACTTCTGCCATTGAAACCACTTTCCAAATTCAAAGTCGATCTTATAAACTCGGTCACAGGAATATTTTGAAATACTTGAAACAAGAATTCAAGTTCGACTGTTGAGATTCTGAATTCTTGTGGGCGTTCTCTTCATTTTAAAACAGAGTACACTTTGTGATTCAATTTCCATAAAAGAATCATTTTAAACGTATAAACGACACAGAGCGCATTAATTTTTAGAAAAAACTGCAATTTGATGCAAGATTTTATGATAGACTTCCGAGATTACAATCAAATTTCGGGTTTCGACAAAACACTGACCCCCGGTCAACTGACCCCCTTACTGACCCCCTACTGACCCCCTATAAAATCAATGGGAAAATGAATACTGCTTACTTAAGCCTCAACAACCCTTTTTAAACAGCATTGTTCAACAGTATTTATGTCTAAGCACCCATTTTAAAAAGGTTAGCTTACATGAAGTAATCAGCCATCACAACAATAATCGAAAACTAACCTTTTTAAAATGGGTGCTTAGACTTAAATACTGTTGAACAATGCCGTTTAAAAAGGGTTGTTGAGGCTTAAGAAAGCAGTATTCATTTTCCCATTGATTTTATAGTGGGTCAGTGGGGGGGTCAGTAAGGGGGTCAGTTGACCGGGGGTCAGTGTTTTGTCGAAACCCTCAAATTTCGGAGATCACGAAGAGATCTTGCAGATTCCGCCGGGTCACGCGTGACAATTCACTGTAAAAAACGTAAACGCTGTTTCCAAAGCAAAGCGCCTATCTCTAAATATTGAAGGCATTGTTTTAACTGAAGAAAAGCCTAGCTCTTAAAGTTAGCAAGATCTTCTCAGTGTCGTTAAAGCCTTGGGCAGAAACGTTTTACTAAAAGAAATGTGTTTGCATGACAAGGACGTGTCAGAAATATCGGAAATATCTCTCCCGCGGTTGACTAAAATATTCTCGTTATCCACTACGCTCAAATCCTCCTGAAAAGCAGGGTCTCTGGTTTCCCTAAATTCCAGAGGTTTTTTGCTATCTTTGGGCGACAAAAGATTAACGGCGAACCGGTTTTTCTCGCCGCTACGCGACTCGCCATTCCGTCGCTCTAGGAGAGAAAAAACCTCTGGCATCCTAGCGAAGAAACAGACACTCGCATTTTCGTTCATTTCCATTTCAAATATCTTGAAATCATTTAGCTTCAAAAACGTTTCGAAAAAAAAGTGAAATTCATTCATATTTGACAAAACTTACAAAGCCTGCTAAGGCAATTCATGCAGAAGAACCGACTGATACATGTAATTTAATTATGCACATGATAATTTCTTCTGTTTCAAACGCAATGAAATGTGACACTTGTTTTTGAAACGCGATGAAACGCTGTTGTTTCAAACGCATTTGAAACATGTTTGAAACTGTTTGAAACGCGTTTAAATTTGTTTGAAACACTGTTTTAAACAGCGTTTGGGAAGAAATGGTCTAAGCATCCTTTTCATCTGGACGGTCACACTTGTTAGGGACCTTAATTAAGCGAGGACAATGACGGCTACGAGAACAGCACCTAAAAATATAGGTTTAATTAGTAAAAACAATAGCTCTGCATGCCCTCCACATGCACTTTACATTTTGATACATTTCTTTGCCATTCTCATCTTGACAACGACGTGAAAAGATAAAATTTGAGGTCATGTGGAGGACAAGAGCTCCTGATGATGAATTTTCAATTTTCTCTCTAAAGAACCACACCATTCTCAACAAGTTATTCTTGGAATGTGTAATTACACTTTCAAAGCCGAGTGAGTTGCAGTTATAATTTATTGCACAAAATTAATTATGTACCAGTCAAAGTAAATACCTGCCCCCCTCAACCTGGGCCATAGCGGGGAATTGGAATTTGCAGTCTGTGAAACAGAGAAAATAGCCCCCCTTCCGAGGAAATATATTTGGTCCAATGTCCCTGCCCTCAGGAACTTTTGAGAACAAAGAACATCATAATAAAACATGAGAGGAAGAAATTTAATGCTCTTTACAAATTGCTGTTCTTTCAATGGCAAATTTTGTTAAACAGTACTCTTCTCTTTGTGACCTAAGAAGAAACTTAATGTATACAAAATTACCATGCATGTGGCGTGAAAAAGAAACCGCTTATTCATATAAGGATACGGGCATTTTTTTGTCAGGTTATGCAGTGAACTGTTTGCCCAAATTTTGACAAAACAGTTGAAAAGAAACGAGGGTCATACGATTCACTAACATGTGCTTACATATGAAGTGAAAGTATCCTTACATATGTATCTATCATATGAGCTCATACTACATCAATGACACCATGCATGTCATTGTTGACTACAGAGTTGGCACATGCCCTTTCAATTTTAATTAAAGTGCAATGTTGCCGACACATCGTTGCCCCATGGTGCTGCGGAGGTAAGTTTTCAATCTGCACAACGCACTGAATGATCGTTCTGCAGAACACCATGTAGCAGGTATCACTGCAAGGATATGTACCACATTAGAAAACTCTGGAAACAAATTAAATGGATCATTCTCATGCATTGTCTCCAGCATTTCTGAAACAGTCATGACAATGACAATGATAATTAGCCGGGAGAAGTGTCTCACTTGGCTTGCTTTGTTCTGCGGGTTCCATACCGCGAATCAATAGCTTGTCTGAATTTTGCTCTAGACTGCATGAGTCGTCTACAATGTAGTTTGAATACCATCGTAACCTCCTAGTAATTTGCCTCGGGAATCATAAATTGGAGCTGTTTTTGGAGTTTGTTGTTTTGAAGACGGGTAACATGGCCTTGGAACTTTGGGTGGCGATAAGGGAAGTTAAGCTCTTGCGTTTTTTAGAAGTGGAGGGCAACCGGAAGTGGGCTGTTTTCCTTTTTAACTTGCCTTCCCACAACCACATTTACATTGCTAAGTATCTTTTCTCGATTAGAGATGATTAGTATCAAAATCTGCGAGACACCACTGTCCTAGCACGCGAAATGTTCTGTTCCGGTTGCCGTCCGCGTCTCAAAAACGTGCGTGCTTAAGATCCATTTACATTTACTTTGGCTGGTGTGTTACAACAGTAACGGGAAATAAATTGCTCAAGGTCCCTGGAATTTTTCTTTTCACATTCGGAAATACGTCTGTAAATTTGCAACAAATACTTTCTACACCTTTTTTTATTTGCTTAAATGAAGAAAATAATACGCAAAATGCTACACGTGACGAGCGCGTGACATGGATAAAACATCGGTCGAAGTACTGTACTGTACCTGAAGTAAGGTCAAGTCTATTAGCCCTCTAAAAGCAACTCTCAGAAAACCGACCATTAAGAAAGGTTAACTAATAGGGAAGTCATTCTTAGCTCTCACTGATCTTACTTGATGCTCTTTCGCTAATGCATACACAGTGTTCTTTTGTGTATCTGTCGGTACCACGCTCGCGTTGTCGCCGTACAAGTAATCGCGGTAGTTATTCAGCTTGAGTTCTGTAGACACTTCAATTTGTTTGATGCTGTGGTATTTTCCATTTCTTGTGATCTTTAAAAGACGAACGCCAGTCTTTCCGTAGCTGGTTAACGACGGATCAATATGGAAAAATGAAGACATGTTCTTCACATTGCAAAATCGCAGCCTCGTTCTGGAGATGAGGCTACTAGCGCGGGCATTCTGAAAAAATGGCGGTAAGCGAAGGCCAAAGTGCGTTGCTTTCGTGGAAAAGTTCTTTTGCGACGGCGATTAGAAAGGATGAAAACGCCTGCCAAGATATATTTCAAAACTCGGAAAAGCTTCTTGCGTCTGCTGTGTCGATTTGTCGGCTTAAAGGCAGTGTGGAGTGCCAAACTGGCGGATTGATCACAGTATGCGAGGAGCTTCAAAGCCTCATCCGTCTCGCTTTTTCGGGTGAGTACAGTCTTGTTGTGTTGAGACATACGCATCGGTTGTCCCTATTAGCAAAAAATCTATCAATCTGTTCTTTACATTCACTGGATTTTGTTAAGTAACACCAAGAAGCTAAGAGGGATGGAAGCTTTGTTGAAATCACACTCCGCACAATTAAGCGTAAGTTTCGTATTTCCCGCGCTGAAACAACCCAAACACTGTATACATGTATTTGTATAGGCTAAAACCTAAACACACTATATTTAATTAATTTTGAACAGTGTCTTTACTCCGGTTAGCGTCAGCAATTTTCGTGATGAGAAAAATATTACGTTTCTTCTTTGCATCATTAAAATGATGTACATGTAAGTTCCCTAATTTTATGGTGAGGGCCTTTGTTGGAACATTATTTTGTGTTGCAGGGTAATACTGTAGTTCACCTCACTATCAAAGAGAAGACCCTGCGTGCATATTCCTGATCTCACCTTTCCCTGGGAAAACCGCAGACGGGTTCAGAACCTGTGTGTGCAAATTCTTGTTTTAAGAATCCTCTCTGCTGAGATGACTTTATTCCACAGAGACAATTTCAACAACATGAGGTTGTCTTTTTCAAGATGGAGACTGTACTAAGTCATATCATCATATCATATCATAGAGATCAGGGAGGCCCTCCAGATATACTGCCCTGCCAGTACCCGGCCCTCAACCATAACGAAGGTTGAAAGGTCACGCCCATGTTTTTTCGTCTCCTGTCACATGACCACCCTGGTCATGTGACTTACTGCACTTGCCATTTTGGATAAGACAATGTGAAGTTTATTTTATATACTTATTTCTGCCACAGAAAAGAAATTAAGGACGGTGCCTACTAATTAAAGATATATTTTCCCCCAGTGTGTGATTATGCAGGAAATGTAGATCTTAATAAGTGTCATTGAAATCCAAAAAGAAAATTGGGGGTAACCACGCATTTTTTAAAGATAATTGATGAATAATATTTGTATAAAGCTTTAAAATACAAAGCAATGTACGGCGTTCTTTCTCAAATTGAAGCATAATTATCTCTCAAAAATGCATGGTTACCCCCAATTTTCTTTTTGGATACCAAGGACACTTACCAAGATCTACTTTCTCCGGATAGTTTTAAACTGCGCAAAAATATCCCTGTATTAGTAAGCATCGCGGATAGGAAATCCGAGTATCTCGAGATGTGCAGAACGTATGCGCAATAAGAATAGTAGGCACCGTCCTTAACTAAAGATACAAATGTGAACAAACAAGAAAGAGAAGGTAGAGGGAAAATAATTGAATTACATTGGTGACAAGGAGGCCTAAAAGAAACTACTAAGCTTATGATTAAAGTTGTTGAAATGTTGATGGAAGTTTCATTTTGTTTTGGCTGAATGACTCCATCAAAACAGGGCTTGTGAGGTTAACACCATAGTGAAGTGTGCAAGGTTTCTCCACACCAGCCTCCCCCCCTCCCCCCCCCCCCCCCCTGCAGTTTGGAGGTTGTGATTGGCCTACGGTGATACATTGTACATGCAGGTTACTGATGCTACGTAACCTCTTATTGCAGAAATGAGAAGGGTTGAAAAGGATTTCAGATATCAGAAAACCAGCCTTGAAAATGAAATATCCCACCTGAGAGAGCGTGTGAAACACCTTGAGAAGGAAAATAGCGTTGCTGAACCATCAAAACAAAGATCCAGGGAATTCCTTCAAAATGAGAGGTATGTACTGTAGTATTCCATTTTACCAGCCAAAAAAGAGTTTATTCATGAAGTGGTGGAAATTACTATCAATCATCAGAAATTGGAAAATGTCGTTGTTTGTAGACTTAAGAAGACATGAAATCAAGGTACATGTACACTGATAAAAACCAACATGCGGAAACTGTGAAAACATGCAGGGCCATGACTTGGCACAATATGAACTGCAAAGTCTAATAAGGCTGTCTTTTGTACATGTACCTAAAGATTGAGTCTTTTACTTTAGGTTGAGTTACATGTACCCAATTTGTATAGTAATTAATTAATGTCTGATCAAATTTGCAGTGTCTGTAAAATGGTGATTTAAAAGGATTGATGTCCTGCTAAACTAGATAGTTTATTTTCAGCAATGCCATGTAAAATTAAGAACCTTGCTGAATGTTAATCTTGCATTATTCATTTCTACCTTCACTGCAAAATAGAAATAATGCAGCAGATTTAAACTCTAATAACTATTGGTGTTAAAAATACAAGGTACTGCTGTATGGTGTTTGGGTTTGTGTATTAGCTTTTAAGCTTGGAATTGTCCAGATTGGTGGATATTTTGAGTCTGTAAGAGACTACAGTATAAGAGGTAATGAAGTGCGGCTATTTACAATATATCATTCACCACCCCTCACACATGTACTGTACACCTGTAGATGTACAATTTAGCAGATAAAATCACTTTTTATAAAATTATACAACTGGATTCTATTCTACTGATACAGTATTGTAGAAACAATCAGACAAAAGGGAATCAATACTTTCATGTTTCTTTTGCACTGAACGGAAAGGAAAACTGTTTACGGACGGTGCTTACTAATTCAAAGGTATTTTTGTGCAGTTTACTGAATATGTGGGAAAAGCAGATCTTAACAAGTGTTATTGAAATCCAAAAAGAAAATTGGGGGTAACCACACATTTTTCAAAGATAATTAATCAACAATAATTATTGTAAAAAGCTTTTAAATACAAAGCAATGTATGGTGTTCTTTTTTAAATTGAAGCTTAATTATCTCTGAAGAATACGTGGTTACCCCCAATTTTCTCTTTTGGATGCCAAAAGCACTTGCTAAGTTCTGCTTTCTCTGCATAGTTTTAAACTGCACAAAAACATCTGTGTATTAATAAGCACCAACCATAGGAAATCAGAGTATCTTGAGATGCGCAGAATATATATGCGCAATAACAATAGTAGGCACCATCCTTAAGCTACACGTAACTCTCTTATCTCACAGCAGAAAACCCAGAGAAGTCGTGGCAAATAATAGTCCAAGCAATGATTCATTGCCAGTCAGTGAAACCAACATTCAGGGAGAGGACATTTTTACTACTGATGGAACAGAGATCATTGATATTCCTTTGGAGAATGCATCAAGTTTGAAAGAGCAGAACGTCACCCTCTCTCTGCAAGAAAAGAAATCAAATTCAAGGAAAAGGCTGAAACTGCCAATTCTTAAGAAAGCTGTTGAAACATCAAAGCCAGTAAAAGACAGCAATTCCAACCCTGAGGAACTCTCTTTAGATGTCAAAGATGATCATGGAAAACTAATGACAGGAGTCAAAGAAAAATCCAATACTGTCCCCCAGGAAGCCTTGGGAGAGAAACAAAGACAAGTTAAACATGCTACCAGTAGCAAAAATGTTGAAGCTCTGGAGAAGGCAGCAACAGGAGATGAAACTTTGAAATCAAAAGGCATAAAAAGAGGTAATCTAAGAAGAAAAAAAACAGAATGTACCAAACAAGAAACCATGACAGCCGTGAAAGACCAAGCAATAGATGCTGAACCTCTGGAAGAAAGCAAGGTAGGGCAAAAGGAAGACATCACAGAAACAAGGAAAACAAAGCCTAAATGTAGGAGGAATGAAGGAAGCTTGCAAGATGAATTATTGTCAGAGGATGATGTTAATCAAGAGAAAGACATATCAGAGATGAGGAAGGACCAAAAGCAATTCCAAGTAACCACTGAAAGTAATGAAGCAACAGTGTTTTCTGGCAGTGTGGAAGAAAGTCTTGGTGTACATGTAGAGGCTGAGATGATACCTGGAGGAAAGAAAAAAGATTTCACAGTTAAGAAAAAAACTGGGAAAAAAACAAGCAAGAGACTTCCTCGCAATGAAAAATCAATGAGGGCATCTGGTGAGTGTACAGCCAAAACACATGTAAGTGAGATGCCGACAGATGAAAATGATGAGGAATTTAAGGAAATTGCACTGACTCCAAATTCTGAGCCAAAAGCAAAGAATGTTAAAGGCGAGATGCCCAGCATAAGCAATCAGTCTACAGCTACCAAAGATTGTGATGAACCTCTGGGTGATATGAGCTTCCTGATTGAGGTAAATTCCAAGATATCCCTCTTCGTATCTGATGTGGTGCAAGATGAGTGCGAGTTGGACCCCATGACAGCCAGGCAGAGAAATGAAGTCTACAAGGTGGCCCAGCTGTATAAACTTCGTGCAAGAATTGGAACCAAAGCCGACAACAACCTTACCACATTACGTTTGTCCAAACAAGCTGACACTCACATGCCTAAACCAGGTAAAGTTGATCGCTTATTGAGTGAGCTCAGCATTGCAGCATCTAAAGAGGCATTCAAAGAAAGCCCCAAAATCCAGTCAAAGCGGAAACATGGTGCCACAGCTGACAGGAAGAAGGCCAGTGATGACAATGACATTGATCAAGGGGGTCCTCCAAAGAAAAAATTTGCAAAGCAATCCAGAAGTAAACAAAATTGATTTTCTAAAAACAGTGAAATTCTTAGATGTTTAGTGACTGTTTCCAAATTACAGTACCGGTACTTTTAACTCGCTAAATTTTAGTGATACATGTTACTGAACCAACATTTTATTTCTACAGCAGTTGGGTGTCTTCAACAAGATAAACAATTCTCTCTTAGTTTATTTTTAGTGCTTGGTATTAATGGGGAAGAAAAGTGTTGGCCCTGGTAAATTGGAGGGGTGGGGGGGGGGGGGGGGGGTACTTGGAAAAAATTTAAGTCAAACCTACAGTATCTGCTATTCTGCTGGGAATAAAGTTGACAATATTGAGCAGTTTACAGGATACTTAAGTCTTAACCATAGCCTAGTTAAGTCACCCAAACCTACATTAAATTAATATTACTGCCAATGAAGAAAAAATAACCAAAGCTTGCTTGAAAGACTTCTCAAAGTCAAGAGTGTTTTCTTTCTTGAAATACATTGTATCATTGTTCTATAGGTTGAGGTACCTACGGTACCAAGGTTTTTGTCCCATCAGTGATTCTAACAAGAAAAAGAATCAGACATGTCCAGAAATGCATGAAATTAGATGCACGGAGATTTCATTGACCACCACAAAGTGCCACTTATGTCCAGGTTTGACCCTAATTAGATGCACGCCCAATTTTGACATCCAACACAAAGTGTCCCTTTAAGTCTAAGCATTTGCTACCTATTTTCAACAATAAGGTAAGGGTAAAGGTTAGCGTTATTTTTAGCTTTGGGTAAATGCAGCAGTTAATCTTCACTTAAAGAGCAGCATTTGGGGGACACTTTGTGACATAAATTGTCTGTATTCTGAGACACAAGTGATGTTGAAGTTGGCTAGAAGAGCAAGGGGACACTTCGTGCCGCTTATTGAAATCCGCGTGCATCTAATTAGGGTCAAACCTGGACATATCTCCAAAGTGCCCCCTTGATCTTCACATCACTTGTGTCTCAGAATACAGACAATAATATTGACATCACAAAGTGTCCCCCAAATGCTGTTCCTCATGTACAGCTGTAGGGATAAACAGCTGCATTAACCCTAAGCTAAAGGAGGTAGTGTGGCCCAGTGGTTAGGGTGCTTGCCTTGAGATCCGGAGATCCCGGGTTCAAGACCCGCTGTGACCACTCATTGAATTTGATCCTGGAAATCCCTGGTTCAACTTCCCAGCTGCACTTGTAAATAGCCAACTGGTTTGCCTCTGGCCATTTGGGATTCTTAACAGTTGTTGTTCTGTCGTTTCGTTGATTGTGTTTCATTGGCCCTGAAAAGCCCCTATGGGGAGCAGTCAATTAAGTATGTATTGTAAAATAATGCTAACCTTTACCCTTACCTTATGGTTGGAAATAGAGAGAAAAAATTTAATGCTTTGCCTACTAATTCACAGGTATTTTTATGCGGTTTACTGAATATGCAGGAAAAGCAGATCTTTAGTGTTCTTGAAATCCAAAAAGAAAATTGGGGGTAACCAGGCATTTTTCGAAGATAATTAATCAACAGTACTTGTAAGTATAATAATTGCAGCTTAATTATCTCTGAAAAATGCGTGGTTACCGTCAATTTTCTTCTTGGATACCAAGATCACTTGCTAAGTTCTACTTTCTCTGCATAGTTTTGAACCGCGCAAAAATATCCTTGTATTAATAGGCACCACCCATAAGAAATCTGAGTATCTTAAGATGCGCAGAACAGAATTTTATGCGCAATAACAAGAGTAGGCACCGTCCTTAAGGGGCACTGTGTTGGATGTCAGGCCTTTATGAGGAAATTACAGCAAGGATGAGTACTTTTTTATTAAACTGCATTCTTTCATGAGTACTCAATGTAAAATCAGACCTTAATACTATTAAAGAAATGTTTGCTGTACTGTAAGCATGGGATGGTTTTCATTACTTTATTTCAAAAACACAAGTTGATGTAGTACTGAAATAATTATTAGCAAATATGCTGTAAGTCTTGTTGAATTAGTATTAAGTCTCATTTTAAAGT
The DNA here is from genome assembly GCA_949126865.1 of Montipora capitata. Classification (NCBI taxonomy): domain Eukaryota; kingdom Metazoa; phylum Cnidaria; class Anthozoa; order Scleractinia; family Acroporidae; genus Montipora; species Montipora capitata. Next base: position 4,650,127 of record OX421448.1, on the reverse strand, counting down.
ATACTCTTTTAAAAGTAAATTCAATGTCACAAAATAGCAACCAACAAAGAATGTTTGATACCACACTAAAGTGAAATGTCCTATGACACAGTTATGGAATATGTGAACAGCCACAACTAGGATACCAGTATCTGAAATCATGGCCAGCACAAGTCCTATAGTACCAATCTAATTTCTGCTTTCCTAATAATAAAAGGACATGGTTAAAATTTCCAGTTAGGCTGTAATATAAAATACTAAAACACAACAAAGACGGGTTCCTTACTGTACTATGGTAACCATGAAATGACTATTCCCAAGTAAATGTAAGATGAATTGTGGCAATGAACTATATAACCATGCACGCCGTCAAAAACTGTTCATCTAAAACTAATGAGGTTTTCCTTGCCCAGACAAATTTTTTCTTCAGTGGACAATTATAAATATTGTATAATTTATCACTGAAAGAAGATGAAAGGACTTGCACAAGGAAAAAAAAATCAAACTAACTTCTTGCAAAAAAAAAACCAATATGTTTCTGCAACAAATTGTCATTGTTTGACATGAAGGACAAAAAGGGAGTATTTGTGCAAACTATTTCAGATATAAATTTACTCTGTATGAAGCATGACAATATCAGTTCATGAAATCGACCAATCTTATACCGGATGTTATGATCAAAGATGAATGAATGTAGGTGTGCACTACAGACACTTCCAACAAAATGCTTTAAATAAAATGGGTTAAATTAATAAAGGTCTAGTTAAGATCATTGTATGACCATTATTCTCAGACTTTGTTTCACTGACTGAGTTTGGACTTGCGTTGCAACATCATTAATTAATCTGCAAACAATGCAACGGAGCCAGATCTAAAGCTTTCCAACAGTGCAATGAGAAGAACATGTAGCCTAAGACTAGGTTCATTCAATTTGGTAAGAAATAGGGTGAATGATAGCAAAAAACGATGTGCCCAAAGATGGATGCAAGGAATGAGCACAGGAGAGTAAGAAGTGCACAAGGGTTAGGTAGCCTCACTCTTCCCACTTTTCATTTGGCTTCTCCGCTTGCAGCTTGTTTTTTATTGTTCTATTTCCCTCCCATATTGCTGTTCAGTTTCCAGGAAAAGTCATGTTAAACAAGATGCCTTTGAATTTGTAGAGTTTTTCTGTTAGGTTTCACAGCAATACCTGAAATGAAAGATAGGTAAATAGGTCTTTGAGAATGATATATACACATACGAAATGAAATGTTAATAGTCTTGCTCACCATAGAGTCTCCAGTAGCTCAGTGGTTAGAGCATCCTACTAGATCACAGCGGGTCGTGCGTTTGAATCCCATCTGGGGCTCGGATTTTCCGACTTCCCAATGGGTTCTATTAACATTTCATTTCAAAAAAAGTTTTTCTCATTCAAATAATACAGTCATGAAGTCATAGGGCACACCTTGCTGGGTAAGCAAGCCAGTTAACGCATTGATTGTTTGCATTAGTTTTCAATAAGCCCTTTAGTGAAAACCATAACTAAATATTAGCCAAAATGTGTTGGGACTACTTCAATAATGAGGGCAAAATAACTTCAATTAAAGGAGTACCTTAGTGTTACAATAAGAATATTATTATTCTCATATCAGCCTCCCAATTAGTGTCCCTCACGCAATGTTGAAGTCAACTGCAGCTTTTCTAGATGTTTCCAAATTCAAATTGACATTGTAAGGGTTGGGGAAGGGGGGGGTGGGGTGGGCGGGCAGACTGTGCTTTATTGACCTTATTGTCCTATTAATTTTGTCCAGGATTGTAGCTAGGAGTGAAAACATGTACTGCATTTCACCAAGGATGTCAACAAAAAAATTAATAGGTGATAAAAAGCAGGGTGTTTGTTAGCCATCAGGAATAGGACGGAGAATTCTCTGGGTACTACATGAAAATCTTTGGCTAAATTTTTACCGTAGCGGTCATTATAGTTGTAAAAGAGCTTTGCTCTTTCAGGTAGTTCTCCTGTTATTTTATATCATTTTCCCAACACTTAAATTTTAATAACCCTGAAAAAGTAGGTGGTGTGATATCTTTACATAAAAAATGAGTGTACTTGAGTTTAGCCCCTGGCCAAGACAACACAGCATAATTATAGCAAACTTTTGTCAGGATATATAGCATCTTTTAAAACCTATAGACTTTGACAATTATGCAGGTAACTAGTAAACGATTACGTTTCTAAGAAGACGGCATAATTCGTTGACAGCTTGACTGAAAAACGTAACTGTTGACAAGTTTGAGGAAAGAATGACTTGTTTTGGTTGAGCCCTATCAGTAATAAAATGCATTTTACTGTACAGCAAACCTTAATGTTGATACAAATGTTTTGTTCATTTTACAGTACCATTTGCCAGGTAGAGATGCAGGGTCAGTCTCATCTGGTAACATATGCCACTTCTTACACTTCTCACACTGAACCCACTGGTCACATGTACTGGGACGCCACTCCACATTAGCTTTAACTACTGGACTCCCATGACTTTCGCTTGACTTAAGGTTTTGCATCGTAAAGTGGTGGTTGTCGTCTTGGTGTAGGAGGGCATTTAGTGTCACACTCTTTTGAATTGACTTGCTTTCCAATGTAGCTGGCAGCAACATTTCATAATCTGTGGTTGGCAAGTTGCTTTTCTTCATGATATTTTCTGTCTTGTCTTTTTTTAAAAACAAAGTAACAATAACAAGTCTCAATCTTATAATGGCTGTACACATTCTTTTGCCATCCTTGGCTTTTTCTTCTTTCCTGCTTACTTTATTATATCAAAATCATTAAAAATGCCCAGTTGGCAAACGTTGAATCTTAAGACACCCTTGCTCCTCCACGAATGCTATTCCTAGGTTAATCCCTTTTAAATTATCACTGCAAGATTGATGCCACATGGTCAATGTGCACATGGTTTTCAGTGAAACTTTCAAGTGTCAGGTCATAGATGAAACCAGGGGAAACGAGCGAGCTGAATCACACGCATGGCCACCGAAATCAGTTATTAAATTTTTTATTTCCATGTAACTGCTCTTAATCAATTTTTGAACCAAAGAATAATGGAGCCAAATCTACTCTTAACATAGCAAATGTTTTCTGAAATTTGGATAATGACTTCTGTTTTTACAATAGCTTGTACAATGTATTTGTTTCACTGCCCAGGTGGCCACAGGGTCACACTTATACAGAAAAAGCTGTGTGCCCTTCCACGTGGTCAGACTCCAACAATGCTGGTCCACAGGCTATTACCTAGCTAGTCCAAATCCAACAAACTAAATACATTCACATACAAACCTGGCCGTGTATTACCCCGTTGGCTTTGGGTCCTCTTCAAAGCAGGCTTAAAATCCTTCCCATTTGCATATAAAGCACCTCTGAAACACAACAAAAAGCAAATGATCCTGGATACACTGATACATCGGCATTCACTCCTCCGCAGGCACCCCAGGACGCCCCCAGTTGATGAGTAAAATTGTCTGGTGTTGGACAGAGTAAAATCTGTTAACACGTGTCACTCCAAGGAGTCAATGGGCTAATGGAGGGGCCATAGTTTTTTTACTGGTTAACTCATTCACTCCCTAGGACACCCCCAGGTGACAAGTAAAAACGTCTGAGACGTAAAATCTCACTCCCAGCGGTCAATGGGTTAAAAATAATGTCATCCTTACCTTTGTCTTAGATTATGAGAGCCAACCCTGAGGACAGTCAAAGAAAAAATGTTTAAAAATCTCCATAATTTATTTACTTTGTTGTAAATACTTAAATGGTAGCAAATCTTACACAGGTGTAGGTAAATGATCATTTTATTCAAAACTTCACTGTACCAATAATTTTAGCATCACTAGTGCCACAGTAAGTGCTTTAATCTTTCTTTCATTTTGTGCAGTTTAGGTTCACTTGATAACTTAATAGACTGTGAAGAGGGTTTGCTTCAAAAAAATGGGAAACCGTAAGACACTATTTGTTGGCAACCAGTGCACAGAATAGTCTGTTGCTTTCCATTAGGGGGACTGCCCCTTAATCCCTTTCCTCTCAGCTAGGAAAGGATTGGAGCTGACCATTTTTCTGTGGACCTAGATGTTGTTAGCCCTTTTTCCCCAAAAAGGGTACCCCATTGACAAGTAAAATTGTTTGGTGTAAGAGCAAAATCTCTAAGTGCCACTCTTAGGAGATCTGATAGCCTAATTATGTACATGTACTAAGCTTAATGCACCAACTGAAAATGTCATAATTTGTGGCTGTATTACCGGTAGTTTTATGGCATTTCTTGCCAGAAGCATTTAATTGTCCATAGTGCAGATTTCTCGTCTCAAGAAGTCACTTAAACTGTGAGTCACTTTTCTAGTTATCCCCAGATACCAACTTCTTACTGGTTCCTTACCAGGAAGTCCCTGAATAGTGAACTTTCTTTTATACAGTCTCTGACATTTGAAGCCATTATTACTGGTCACCAAAGGTTTCAAAAATACATGTAGTCCTTCACCACGTGATCATTTCAAAACTACCTTGAATTGGGTTTTATGGGAGACAAGAGAGCCTACAGGGAAAATCTCACCTGTAGCCATGATCCAAGGTACATGTAGGTGGCCTGGTACTGTCCCCATTGGCCGTCAATATCCCTGCTTTCTTTACCCCATCACAGTACTTGAAATCTGGATGAGTTTCTTTAGTTTGTCTCATTAATTCTTTGGCCTCCAGTTGGTATGGTTCTTTCTCCTCTGGTTTCATACTTCTCCATTTTTCAGCAAGGAGGGTGCTGATTTTACGATTATCTCTTCCAGGATACAACTGCTTGAAGAATGTACGATGGTTCTTGCTGAACAAAATGAAAGCATTCATAGGCCTCTTAACATGTTTAGCATTTTCTCTAGTTTTTGAACCATTTGGAACTGTGGAATCTGATACCTCTGATCCCTGACTGCTCAATTCTGAGGCTGGTGAAGCTGACTTAAGGGAGAAATCGTCATCCACTACAAGGTCTGGTGTACTGGAAGGGCTACCACCCACATCTGTTTCCAACGATGCATCATTGACTTTACAAGTGTCACCTTGACAATTATTAATATTATTATTACTTAAATTAAACACCATGTTGCCTTGTAAAGCAGCCTTCAGCTCCTCTGTTTTCAACCCTT
>OX421448.1:4600000-4615000 GCA_949126865.1 Montipora capitata | reverse complement strand
ATGATCAGCCATTAAGGCTATTAACGCCAATAATATGTCTGCTATATTTGCAACTGATCTTTGAAACATCACTAAGGTGACTTCAGAAGAAGTAATGTTTCATATCCCATGGAAGCCGCTTTGCCTTACCCAACACATGCAGATTTCCTTCAATAAGCCTCCCATAAAGAGGTCTATTGAATTGTTTTGGCCATGGACTATTACCTCATACTTGTTAGACTTGCATGCGACAAGCCATGACGCAACCCCCCCTAGGAATTTAAAGCTCGCCGTCAGTGCAACTGCTGCCAAAGGCAGCAGTTGCACTTTGGATTTTGCAGCCAAGTTTGAGCTTGTTTTCAAAACTCCAGCTATATATCTCAAATAATGCAACAACTTCTTTTAACATTGGATACCTTTAACTTTTTTTCAGACCCTATAGGTCATCATTTACTTCCCTCATCCTCCCATAAAGAGCAGGGATGGCACTACGATTTTTCAATCTGGGTCCTGGGACCCGCATGTTCGGCCAAATTGGGGTCCCAAGCATTTTTGGGGGGTCCCAAAATCTTGGTGACCCTCTACGAGAAAAAGAGTACTGTATGTTTTAAATTATGAGAAAAAGAGAGTAACCAACTTGGAATTAATATTGACGCATATGCATATGCATATGCATATGCATAGGACCGGCCGACAAAGGCTTTTTCTAGAGCCGTTACATTCATTCCTGGACAAGAACTCTGTTAATGAAAGAGCACCCTTCCCAAGGGTTTACGCATCACTGGTTTCCTCCCTTAGGAGCAACGCACAGTGACGTCTTTTGCTATATATTTGCATTCAGTGACTTGCAGAGTACATTCCCCTGAAGAAGACCGCAGAAGGCGATCGAAAATTTAGTTTTAACCTTTTTAGATGTTTTAAACCCCATTTCATAGAACTTCAATTATGAGCACAGATCGCTCCAACAGTTTTCCAAACAACAGAATATACTGACAAATCAAAGCAAGTTGTGTGAGTTATTTAAGTCAGTGCCTTGCGTCCTGGGACGCATTAAAATTTCGATGATGCATTTTTTGGATTTTATTTGCGTAAAAATGCACGATTTCTGCGTTAACGCGATCCCTGAAGAGGTCTATTGAATTGTTTTGGCCATGGACTATTACCTCATACTTGTTAGACTTGCATGCGACAAGCCATGACGCAGCCCCCCCTAGGAATTTAAAGCTCGCCATCAGTGTATGGTATGGTGTATCAGTATATCTCACATAAATGCAACAACTTGTTTTAACATTGGGCAATTCTTTCTCTTGCCTATATACATGTATGCTCGCAATTTTTTTCTTTTCTTCTATTTTTTCGCTAGACACTGAGTTTATTTGTTAAACCAAAGTGCTTGGATTTCCTGAAATCAATTGTTTCACATAAATTCGAGAATTTATTAAACAATGCTCATCTTTCTTTTGCCTATGCTGCCAATTTTTACTTCCAAACACTGACGTTATTTGTCCAACCAAAGTGCTGGCATTTCCTCAAATCAATTATCTCACATAAATCCAACAACTTGTTTTAACATTGGGCAATTCTTTCTCTTGTCTATATACATGTATGCTCGCAATTTTTTTCTTTTCTTTTATTTTTTCGCTAGACACTGAGTTTATTTGTTAAACCAAAGTGCTTGGATTTCCTGAAATCAATTGTTTCACATAAATTCGAGAAATTATTAAACAATGCTCATCTTTCCTTTGCCTATGCTGCCAATTTTTACTTCCAAACACTGACGTTATTTGTCCAACCAAAGTGCTGGCATTTCCTCAAATCAATTATCTCACATAAATCCAACAACTTGTTTTACCATTTGCATTGGGCAATTCTTTCTCTTGCCTATATACATGTATGCTCCCACTCTGAGTTTATTTGTCAAACTAAAGTGTGGCATTTCCTTAAATGAATTATGTCACTTAAATCCAAAACATTCTTAAACGATGGGCTAAAACGTTTCTCTTACCTTATATTTTTAAATGTATGTTTTTAAATTTTTCTTCCAGACACTGAGTTTATTTGTCTGAGTTTATTGCATCATGTTGTTGTCTGAAGACGAGTTAAAGGGGAAAACCGCTAGCTTTTTGTTTCTGTCCGCGTCTGAAAAACGCAATTTCTCAAGCTCCGTACTACTTAGGCAGCGTTTACATGAACGGGGTTTGATTTGTAGCCGCATCGGTTTTTGATGTGGTTACTCCTTCTGTTTACACTACACAGATCGTGACTGTTACTGAAACCGGGTCGATTTGAAAACGCTGCCAAAAGTGGAGACTTTTCAAAAGGTGAAGGTTTCGTCTGTCACGTGAAGTTCGAAATCGTATCGATTTGAATACGGTTACTACTTTGGCGCGAAAATTTGGATTGTTCGATTCAAAATGTTGAATTTAGCGGGTAATGCAGCGCTCTCTTGTTACATCACGACTAGGATTTTCTGGCGAAAAAAGTTCCGTGGAAACACTTCCGAACCGCATCGATTTTGACGGAGCTTCCAAGTCGTGAAATTATGTCGATATGAAAGTGCATTCGTGTAAACACTGCCTTACAGTACATGTACAGTATACAGAAGTGCGGTCAAGAAATTCTGACTGTACATTTGAAGAAAATGGTAAATATTACATTTAAACAGAGTAAATGTTGTAAATCAGCTTAGATCGTAAGCTTGGTTTAAATAAATAGCAAAATTCTTACCTTTAGGGCTACACACGACAAGCGTCTTTGTTGCTATTTCACCTCTTCTCTCCCACGAAGAGCGTAGTTACTAAAACATGGAACGACCTAAAACCACCTACAACCACCTCATAAAAAATCTACAACCATCTACAACCACCTACAACCACCTCAAAAATATCTACAACCATCTACAACCACCTACAACCACCTCAAAAATATCTACAACCATCTACAACCACCTACAACCACTCACAAAGAATCGAATACCATCTTAAACAAGCCATAATTGTGTAAAATAAGCAAGACGACAATATGTGGTTACCATTTAGCCAAAAAAATTCCGGATAGCATGATCGTGGCATAAAGGTTTGTCAAAAACCAACCGGATGTGAATAGCGCTTTACCCTGCATTCCATCCTGTAAACCGCGCTAAAATCGTGAGAAAGGGCCTGGAAACGAATTTCCCGAATTCCGGAAAATGTCCGCCGCCACTCTATTTCTATTTCCCGGAATTTGGGAAATTCGTGACGATCGTTCCGTTTCCATGCCCTTTTTCACGATTTTAGCACCCTTTACAGCATGGAATACAGGGTAAAGCGCTATTCACATCCGTTTGGCTTTTGCCAACCGGACAAATATCACATAAAAGGTCCTAAAACCTTAAAAGAAAAATGGAAACTCGCAGACGTAGCGTTTGTCAGCCTTAAGTGACATAAAGTTACGGGTGAATCGTTGTTCTTTCGTAAAATTGGCTTAATGACACAATGGAGAGAGACGATCGTTTCGGTCATGGCCGAACGAACCCAAAGGGATGCGGCGGGTCTAATTTGCAGGTCGCGGGTTGCAGGTCATTGTTTCACCAATACAGAAAGTATCCTAAACATTCATAAAAGCTAACCTTAGGCCTAAAAACTCTTGTTTAGGCCTAATTAGGCCTAAGGTTAGCTTTTAAGAATGTTTAGGATACTTTCTGTATTGGTGAAACAATGAGCGCTTACCATTTGAATGAAATTTTCGGTGAGAATTTTTCTACAAATGGTCCGGCACGTTCTGTACTTAGAAAAAGAAAATGGGAATGTGCCGTATCATTTGCGAGAAAAACGGGTTGTTCCGGTTGAAAAACAAATGAAACGGTCTATTTTCCTGGCACTTGTAATTGTGGACAAATGGTACAGAAATTTCCGGGTATTCCGGTCAAAGCGAGGAAAAGGGAATACTTCGAAATGTATGACCTTTTTTCCGAAAACATTCCACCGGGATGAACTGTTCCATTTGAATTCTCCCCGGAATTACCGAAAATTCCATTCAAATGGTAAGCGCTCAATGACCTGCGACCTGCAAATTAGACCCGCCGAAAGGGATGAGACAATTCTTTTCATCTTTGCTCTAACCTGCGATCAGGCCCATTTTTAGCTTCGCCCATATGTTCTCTTATATCGTCGCTCGCTAAAATTGGGCCTGACCAAAAGTCTCTCCAGAATTCCGGACGTCGGCCAAATTTTGGCCGACCAAACTCGTAATCTGATTGGCTGTTGAAACGCCGGAAGTGAAAATGCCATCGTCATTGCGCGGAGCTCTCGCGAAGTCCTCGAGACTAATCCGCCATAAGTGTACGAAAAAATTGCTGCTTTTTGTTCTTACAATGACGTGGACGGTGCAACTTGATTTTATTTGTATAAATGGAGATATGCCATCTGAAACATCTCATAACTTGTCCAGAATCGGGTTTGAATATCTGGAAAGAGTAACATTAGCGATTCCGTTGTCGAGCTCTGTGGTCTTGTGGTTGAAAGTACTTTGGCACAAACTTCCCTGATGTTTTGAAAGCTAAATAGCTGGTTCTTTCAAATGGCAATGAAAGCCGATGCATACTGGTTCCCTGAATGAGACAAAGGACATAAATATCAGCAGGAGGAGATGCTGATAAAATCGCAAGTTAAGCGAATGCATGTTTTGAATAACTGTGTATCAAACGGCTTTATTTATATTTATATTACTTACTGTACATGACACGGTTTGTTTGCACAATTTGGAGTCAAGATTGCTTCATAATATTTCCAGTTGATTTAACTTAAAACTCGCACTCCAGAAACTAAAATGGCATGTTTCCAGAGAGACCAATTGTACAAAATAAAAGAAACTTTGCGGGTCCATCTTACTGTTCGTACTCCATCAAGAAATTAACGGCCAAACTTATCATGATTTTACTGCGCTGAAGATATTACCCGAAAAAATCACCAAAGAAACCCTTCATGGGTAAACACGTTAAAGGAATAATGTATTTCTCTTTTTTTTTTCGTCAAAAATCTATTGCCAAACCGTCCAACGACAAAATGCTAGGTCATCTCAATTACAAATTAAGATGTCAAGCTTAAAAGATTGCATATTCAGTGAAGTTCGGAGGAAGAATTACACCGGCCTCTGCCGCAATATAGTCGTCGAAAAGGTACAGAAAGTAACATTCCCCATGCTATAAATGTGTTTTTCTCAAATTAAAGCCAACGGTAACCTTCGAATTCGTTTATAATATTCTCTCACGGTAATTAACTCTGGTCAAAACAAAATAGCGTGAATCTGCCGTCCACGCGTGTATTGGTGTAATGGAAGTAAATTTGATTGGCCGATGAAGGACATGTCAATCAATCAAAAAAAGTGGGCGGAAGGAATTTCGAAGAGGAATTTGGTCAGGCTCTATTTTTCGTTTCGCCAACTCCACATTACGTACCACGCGAAACTAAAATAGCGCCTGATCGCAGGTTATTCGCAAAATTCAGTTAGCACATGGCACCTGCAAAAATACAGTGGTTTGCAAACAGAAAGAAAGGCACAAAAGAAAGACACTGTCGTTTTAAATGAATTAAGGAAAGTTTCGATATCCCATAAAACATTTTCGCAGCGTTCAAAGAATTTTATCGTTTTTTGTTCTAGAATTTCACACGCTGTTATGAGAATTTTTCAGTCACATTCTTTATTTTACTAATGCGTGTTTCATTCATGGTAAAATTGCAACGTGCCAAGGAAGCGTGTTTTTATAAAAAAATAACTTTAAAAAGAAAATCCACAAAAGCAATTGAGGGCTTAGAGTTTTTAAAAACTGGTTTTCTTGCAATTGATAAGTGAAGATTTACCAAGCCACGCCCGCCCCAGAGGAATTATCCAGCAATAAAAGTGCATTGCTTCGAGGTTACTGGACTTCACTCGAACATTGACAAAAAAAATAATTTGCCTTTGCCTTGTCTACCCTGTATAAGCCAAAGGAGAACGTTTCTCATTCAGATTTTTCATAAGTTAACTACGCATTCTTTTCGATATTCACACAACTGACTTTTAATTCTCACGGTATCTAGGGTGCTTACCATTTAGCCAAAAAATCCGGAAATTTCGGTTTGAGGTCAAATGGAAAGGCAATTTTCCGGAAAATCTTTTCGGAATTTGTGGACAACGTCCAGGGGTGCTTACCATTTAGCCAAATAATCCGGATGGAATGATCGTTGCATAAAGGTAAGCAATTTTCCGAATTTAATGACAAACCGGATGAGAATGGTGCTTACCATTTACTACACAGCATTCCATCCGGCATATTTTACTCGATCTTGTGAGAAAGGGCCTGGAAACGGAAGGATTCTCACAAATGGTAACAGCATTTCTCGAATTCCGTTCCAAACGGAAAAAGAGGACTATCTCTGGAGGTTGTCCACAATTTCCGAAAAGATTCTTCGGAAAATATCCTCTCCATTTGACCTCAAACCGAAATTTTCGGATTTTTTGGCTAAATGGTAAGCACCCCAGAGGTAGTCCTCTTTTTCCGTTGAATGCATGAAATCAATAAAACTATTTAAAGTAGTGGCAAAAGTTGGAAATCTGTCTCTTTTTAGCGGCGCTACAGCGGTTCAAAGTCGACCAAAATCTCATACAGTTACTGTAAATTTAGCCGTGTTTGCCCCCTAGCCAAGATGGCGGTCAAAAACCGTGGAAGGGTATATTGGCGCTGATCACTTGCAAATTCGTACTGAATGCAGTAAACAGTGAACGGGCAATAGAGAGGAAATTATCACACATAATTTAACCCTTTCACTCCTGTAAGGGCCACTGAGACTTATAGATTTTACTCTAACGCCAGACGACTTTACTCGTCAATGGGGAACCCCACAGGAGTGAAAGGGTTAAACTACGGTAATTGTTTTTTTACTGGGTTGCCTATGGCAAACCCAGTCGAGGTCTGCGTTGATTTCGTCGTTTTGTTATTTTTTTCCGTGTCGGTAAAAGTCTTGCCTGTCACTCCCCTGCTAAGTGGTGGCTTTGTGCATAGAGCCTTCTGCGCGTATTTTCTTAGGATCGAGAGGGTAGTGGGAAATGCGTAGATTTCTCTGGTGGACACAGTAGAACGATTAACTTAACCGGAAATGGCGTCGAAAGTCATGTAACGCGAATGGCGTTTTAGTGGATCTTTGAACAAAATATACCCTTATGAAGCTCAATAATGGCAAGTCAATTGGATATACAGGCGGTGGAATCTTAAAAGCGACGAGTAATGGACTTCGACAACAATCTATCGCCCGTCGAGCCGAAATCAAAGTGAGCTGTATTTACCTGAAGTACATGGTAATTTGACACGATTGAGTTTCTTACCTTCACGCACGCAATGAAATAGGAAGAGGTTTTCGCCTCTAAGAGCAAATATGTTGTTTGTTTCAATAAATTTTTCGCTGAAAAAGGATTCTGTGGTATTTTCTGCCTTTGTGAATTACAATATCATGTTGTGTATTGAATTTCCGAGCTTAAGGTTGAAATGTGATATGGGAGAAGTTTTTTAGTATTGCTCTGTAAGCAGGAAGGGTTCACAGGCCTGTTGGAAGAGTGCTTGAATTTCAACAAAATGAGCCCCAAAATCAGTGAAAAATTTTGACGCAGATGAATAATAAAGTAGCTGCCATTTCCAAAATGATGAAATTACCTGGTGATAAATAACGTCGAACGCGTCTTGGAGAGTAAATTTTGACTTTGCATAAACAAGAGTTGGGCGATTGTGATCTTTGTTTTGACTTCGCTCATTTCATTGTCAAACTTTATAACACTTGACAGAAAAAGAAACTTACAAAAACTCGGTATCTTGCCATCATTTGACACAGATGCTTCACTGTTTGGCGAGTAAACATGCCGCGGCAACTTAATCACGGCGCCCGCTGAATTCCGGCCATGTTACTTTCGATTTTGCGATTTATTTGAACGTAGCAAAAATCTCCCAAAATGTTTGTCGCTGATCGTAACTTTTTATATTCTATATTCACGGTTCAAAATTAATGTTGTTTTCATGTCGTAATTATTTTATTCTCGATCGACCGTCCCGTAAACTTCCTTCTGCTCTTTCTAAAAACTGTGTATCAACAGTTATTTGCTTTTGCATCAATATTTGTTTTGCATAAAGCAAGCTAACAAAATCTGTACCTTGCTGAGTTCGCATTTGTTAGCGTTAATAGTATTTTCGGTCAGATGCTTCTGTTTTTTATGAGGGGTTTATTGTTTTGGTCTCCCATCCTGACACTAACCCCGCTGAACAGGGATTAACTTCAGTAAACTTTAGTATTACAAAGCTGTCAGATGCTCAGAGGGCACACTTGTGGTGAAAAGAAGTTGTGAGGGAACTTGAAAATTATCAACATGTCAGCCCAGAAGCCAAAGTTTCTCGCTTCTCTTTTCTTTGTTATTCTTCAGAGACTGGAATGCTGTATTTCAATACCACACAATTCAGTGCCTTCTGATTTTCTGTAACACGTACCACAGGCAACCCAGTGTATGCTTCACGGAAGCATCTCGTTTCAAGTAAGGGAGAATGATTATTCTTAAAGTGTTCCTACGATCAAAAACCACTTCTCGTTTTTCTTTGCAGGTCGAAAGTGCTTATGCTGAATACTCGAAATGCGAGATTTTATGCAATGATTTAAAGAGAAAAACTATTTATTTTGAGCTGTATCCAAGGGAAAGTGACGTCATTTACTGACTAACTTAAAAATGCCGCGTGTGAGAGCGTCTTAATTAGTAAAAAACTCTCGTGATGCATAATTATGCCGTATTTACACTTCATTTTTAAGCTAGTGAGTAAATGAGGTCACTTTCTCCTCAATCCAGATCATCTAAGAAAGAAGTCACCATTATATAGTCACAATCATTCTCCAATTTACGTAATAAATGGAAGACAAACTCAGAGGCGATTTACTGACTTTCAGCTCTACGCCCTTGTTAACTTTCTTTAGCTTAAGTTAACTCTCGCTTAGTTCTGTTTAAGACAATAGCGATATTCACCGTTACGTCACCTATTGTCATTAATGTGCCAACCAAAGATCTAATTGGCTGCCGAAACAAAGGATTCTTTTGTTATGTGGTTGACAAAATTTAAATAACAAAAAAATTGTTTATAAAGAGTGAAGTTTCCTATACATTTATTTACCGCACTATTATGCCGTTTAAACTGGTTCTTGAGTGTTAATTATGGAAAAACACAGATACAAAATTGCTGAAAGAGTCACTGCTATTTAAAATACCAAGAGAATAAGACGCACAAAACGTCAGAAGTGAAGTCCTTAATAAAGTTCAGCTTAATATTTAGCCTGAATTATTAAATGCGTTTTTCACAAAATAGGCAACAGCTTACAGAATGATTAGATAAACTATTGTCAATGTCACTCAACACATTAACGTTTTCTATATGTGATGCCCAATGCCTTACAGCAGCCCCCGTTTTGGGGGGCTGCCGTCTGAGTGCGAAATTTTGACATAACGCCCTCCCCATCCCTCACTTCCTCCATAGACTCGCCAAAAATTAAAATCATAGCCAAGACATAGGATACTTGTTAGGTGTCGATTGAGAAAAGGAACGGATTTAGGAACAGGGGATCATGTTCAAGGGCACCTGGCTGTGTGCTTGCAATTCAGAAGCAGAGGGCAATATTCAACTTATTGCTACTCTATGATCCCAAAATTTCAAATTGCTGTATTGAGAAATTTGACCTACTTACTCTCTCAATATAAAGTACTCGTTCTTGGCGCCTCAGAAAAATGTCTTCCATTACCTTGCTATTATGAAATATATGAATGACTGCAAAAACAAATACTTTTTTTGCACTTTTAGCTTTCGCCATCATCGTTATCTCGAGAGGTACCTATTAATGAGGCTTAGAATGTTATTGCCCGCTGAGACAAATATTTTTCAGCAAGCTTCAAACAGCTTTGTTTTACATCATCGCGAATAGCTTTTCTTTCTTGTGTTACTGGAACTAAGTCATCAGGATTTAAATCACCAGCTTGCTTTTTCTTGACGAACGAGACAATTTTGGTTTTTCCCTTGTGTTCAGCGTGAATCTTACCAAGGTCGTTTCAGTGTGCTTGTATAGACGCAAGTTTCCTTCTTCATCTTCCATTTCTCCGTACCCAAAATTCAAAAAGGCTATCTTTCTCACCTCGAGTTTAGCGTTTTCCACGTCTTCACTTCTGGAAACGTACTTCCTCCTTAAAAAAGTTAATTCCCAATCTTGAGGAGTTTCAATTGTTTCATGACAGTCAAAATACTCTTGAATGCAGCCAAATCGCCTGTCACAAATGGAGTAAGAATGTCCCTCCAACAAAAATTTAAGGTCAATTCGCAAAAACACTTCTTCTTTTATGAGGTATTCCAGAAAAAAGAATAGATAGCACTCTTTAAACTGTGATGGAGAATTATCTGACCAAAGGATAAGGTGCTGAAATGGTCCATATTTTTCATGAAGTATTTTTAATAGGTAGCTCAGCAAGGATACCACCTCGTTCGGACCACATCCCCCAATAGTTTCATCGTAAAAAAAACAGTGTATAATGTCTTCGTTTGCACAGTAGATTCCGAAAAGGTTGGTTTTTAGTTTTCTGGCATAATGAGAGTCTTGCGAAGAAACCTTTGGTGTCGGCAACACCTAAGTATAACAAGTACAAACAACTGTTAATAGAATTATCTTGAGATGACCCGTTCATGCATAGATAAAGTACTTAAATATAAAACATTTGATTCAGTCCGATGAAAGAAAGGACGAGGGCGTTGAAAAATTCAAGCCGGGTAAAGGTTGGGCTCCAGCTCGCAATATGTTGCATTATTACTATTTTTGGCATAGGACAAACCTTATGGTAATCCATTTGTAGTGTAAGAACCTTTGGTAACATAATGCGTCTAAGGCTTGTTTGTCTCAAATGTCGGGTTCACAGAGGTTATTGTGGGTAAGTGAACTTTTCTATGGCAATTTGGAGCGGGCAATGGGCATTTCGTAGTAAAAGAAAACAAACAAACAAACAAACAAAATCTAGATGTTACTGAAATGACGCAGGCAATTCAAGGTAATTTTGTATATTAACCAGAATTTTCCGAAAATCTCGCAATCACGCGTTTTTATCTACGTTTCGATTGCAACAGGCGTCACTTGTATTACTGTTGCCCTTTGCGTGAAATCACAACAGGTGATTTCCTCACCCCATACGTACGAGAAAGAAAGAGCTGTCAAGGAGTTCCATGCTATCACAATCAATATTTGTCCCTTTTTGTATTTGAGTCTAACGGAACAGAATTTATCATCCAAATTAATGACATTTGTTGTGATCAATTAGCCTCGTCAAGTCTTGGCGTTACTAGAACACTTGAACTTAAGTGTGGGTGTCAACAGCTTCATGCGTCATTAATATAAGAGAATTCAGAGCTAGACTATTCTGTACAGAAGAAAAACCCTTTAAAAGAAAGAAAAGCACAAAAAGGTTTAAGAAATGACTCAGAGGAGTACTGATGAATTCTCCGCATCGTTTGCCTGCAGAGAGCAGTGGTCCAGATGAGATTGACCTAAATGAATTGGTATACACATTTGATGTGACTAGACCATGGCATTATTTCAAACTAGGATATCCAGTAGCAAGCTCAGTGGAAAAAGGGAGAAAGACCTTGAAAAACAGCAGGTTGATGAGGATTTACGTGCCAAAGAGAAAAAACCCACATGGCGTAAGAATGCACCATTTAAGGCCTTGGATCAGATTAATTTTGCATGCTGCGACCGTGGTTACCTTTTAAAGGAAGGCATAAACAGAACTAAAGTTATTATTCGAGAGCAAAGGAACATGGTTCACAGAAAACCATATAACGAACAAAATTATTTATTCTCAAAACTCATGGAGGTTACATTGACATTTCGTGGGGTGCGGAAAATAAGGTATCACGTTCAGCGTTTCGAAATGTATTTAATAGCAATTTGAAAGACGTGCTTAGTTTTAGAAAAGCAAGGCTTGACACGTGCCAAGTGTGCGACAAAACTATGAATAGAATGGGCCATCTGATGGCTTTAAGAAAACGCACTGAGTCAGGATGACGAATTGCAGGATCTAAAATCTTTCAAGAGCGCGCACCTCAGAGAAAGCGAGATTAGATTTGCATCCCTTAAATACGACGTAACAGTTCTTGCATCAAAGGTCTAATTACTGGGTTGCCTATGGGCAAACCCAGTCGAGGTCTTCGTTTAGTTTGTTTGTTTTCTTTTTTTTCTTTTTTTTTTTTTTTTCCGTGTCGGTAAAAGTCTTGCCTGTCACTCCCCTGGTAGGTGGTGTCTTTGTGTATAGAGCCTTCTGCGCGTATTTTCTTAGGATCGAGAGGGTAGTGGAACTGCGTAGATTTCTCTGGTGGACACAGTAGAATCATTAACTTAGCCTGCAATGGCGTCGAAAGTCATGCAACGCGAATGGCGTTTTAGTGGATCCTTAAACAAAATATACCCTTATGGAGCTCAATAATGGAAAGTCAGTTGGATAAACTAGGCATGAATCTCAAAAGCGACGAGTACTGGACTTCGACAACAATCTATCGCCCGTCGAGACGAAATCAAAGTGAGCAGTATTTACCTGAAGTACATGGTAATTTGACACAATTGAGTTTCTTGTCTTCACGCACGCAATGAAATAGGAAGAGGTTTTCGCCTCTAAGAGCAAATATGTTGTTTGTTTCAATAAAATTTTCGCTGGAAAAGGATTCTGTGGTATTTTCTGCCTTTGTGAATTACAATATCATGTTGTGTATTGAATTTTCGAACTTAAGGTTGAAATGTGATATGGGAGAAGTTTTTTAGTATTGCTCTGTAAGCAGGAAGGGTTCACAGCCCTGTTGGAAGCGTGCTTGAGTTTCAACAAAATGAGCCCCAAAATCAGTGAAAACTTGTGACGCAGATGAATAATAAAGTAGCTGCTATTTCCAAAATGATGGAATTACCTGGTGATAAATACGCGTCTTGGAGAGTAAATTTTGACTTTGCATAAACAAGAGTTGGGCGATTGTGATCTTTGTTTTGACTTCGCTCATTTCATTGTCAAACTTTATAACACTTGACAGAAAAAGAAACTAATCATGTAACGCGAATGGCGTTTTAGTGGATTTTTAAGCAAAATATACCCTTATGGAGCTTAATAATGGAAAGTCAATTGGATACTGAACAAGAAAGGCGCTGAAAAAAAAATCTGGAATCTTAAAAGCGACGAGTAATGGACTTCGACAACAATCTGTCGCCCGTCGAGCCGTAATCAAAGTGAGATGTAGTTCTAATATTGTACGAGTGTGGTGTTTTGTACAACGCTGAAATCAAATGGAAAATTCTCTAGTAACTTATGGGTTTAACAAAACAGAGACTTGGATCTGTTCTCAATTCTGCACAGTCTTCTGCTAACAATTGGAAATTTCACAAATTCCTGTTAGTCAAAAATTATTTGAAAGAAAGCTTGTTGCCCATTTTTTGCTTGATAATTCAAGTAAAGGGTTTTTCAGTGAAGGGTTTGATGCTAAACACTCGTGGGAAATTTATTTACCGTGTTGTGTTTTTGACACGGAGTGTAATTTGACACGATTGAGTTTCTTGTCTTCACGCACGTATTAAATGAAATAGGAAGGGTTTTTTGCCTCTTATAGCACAATTATGTTGTTTGTTTCAAAAAGCATTTCGCTGGAAAATGGTGGCTTTTATGAATTCATCATGTGTAATATGCGAGCTTAACTCGATAGTTTTTATGGCAATAGTAAAGCATTTTCGTGTCAAAATATAAGGTAAGCGACTCCTTTCTGTTGTGTTAACTTAATTGAATATACCATGGCTCGTAAGTTTGTATTTGTCATCTGCTGTAAACTTGATTTCCACACTCAAAATTACCTCCAGAACCTACTTTTTGCGTAAAATAAGCTTTTAGAATGATTTTCGTTTCTTCTGTGGTGATACTTGACGATTCGGGAACATTTTGTGAAAAAAGATTTATAACGGGTCACACGCGCAACTTGCCCGATTATGCATATAACATCCACTTCGCCTTTTGACATCCCATTGAAAGAAACTCGTAAAATATTCGCAGACCGGTCGCTTTCTCTGAAATTTGAAAGGATGATTGCTAACAAATATAGAAAGATTTTCACAATAACTAAAAATTCCTGTGTTAAGCATTAGAATTCGACGAAGAGGTAATGCGACTAAATTTGTCCCGTGCGGTGCTATTTTTATGATTTGACTGTTGTGCAAATTTTGAGAGATAATATTAAATTATGAAAAAAATATCTAGGTAAAGGTAAAGGTACACCTTATTTAACGTCAGAAGTTCCTTTACTCTCTAGAGAGTATTCTCCCAGGAAGCCGACGGATAGATCGTTAAAAAATCTTTATTTTTAGCTGTTATTTGAACATAAAAGATGCAACACTTGACGACAAATAATATTTTTGCTATTACTATGTATTTTTCCCGGGAATCGGGTTGAAAAGAGTTAACAAATTTGCATACGTGCGTTGAAATGTGATACACGAGGAGAAAGGAATTTTATTTCTCTGACAAATGATTTTGTCATTGTGCAAGATGAAATTTATTTGGAAAGCCAACAATATTCTTTTAACTTCCTGGTTAATCCAATTTTATTGCTGCGACTTGCTAATGCGAAGATTGTGTACATGAAACTCGCGCTTCTTGCGAATTTTGAGTGTCATGAAATTACATAATTTGCGTTTTAATACTCTGACCCAAATACATTCAGATAGTAACAAACTTCATATTTACTTAACCATTTCTTCGCTTTTGTGCTTGTCAGCATTGTTATTTGCGGTAATTCGCAAGTCTGTTTTCGTATCTCATAGATGTTTAGATTTTCAATTACACGGCCACTCAACCTCTCGATTGTGTAAATAGTTCACCCTGAAGTCAAAATAGATACGTTTCTCAGGAACCCGACAAAGAAGGCTTCCTGACCCGACAGAAGAAATCTAAATATTCAGTTAAATATTACAACAAAATTAACTA
>OX421448.1:4585000-4587500 GCA_949126865.1 Montipora capitata | reverse complement strand
GAATATAACTGATTACCAACATCCATTATTTGTATCAAATCATTAGGACAATCAATCCCCCAATTGTTGTGGTATATTAAAGAACTCAAACTCATCGCAACACACTGTTGTCCAGCAGTACTCTAAAGTTGCCTTGGCTGTAAGGTGCTCTTATAGTTTTACCTGGGTCCACAATGGGACCAGGGTTCTTCTCTATATCGGAACTTAGTTTGAACTTACAATAATTAATTCTGTGGTTATGACTCGTGAAAAGTGACGAGGGTAAAACACATGTAAACAAAGAATAATATTTTTTAACTTTCTGCATCTCTTTAAATCTTTTTCGATTCCACTTCGATTTAAATTTAACATAGCGATGAATTTTAGATGACATTGGTGTATTTTTCCTAATTTTATAAAAAACAAACGTTTGCAGCTTCGATTCTTCTTCGACAGTCGCTTTAGCTTTTTCACTGGTACTGTATTCTACTTGGTTCACGTTCCCGTCTGGACCCGTGGCGTTCGAATAAATTCTTATTGCTGGTGTAAACAAACATCTCATAACGAGACCTGATTCCAAGTTTCTTCGTTAGCTTTATTGGAGTCGTTGAATAATTTCGTACACTTGAATGTAACTGTTTCACTTTAGGCAGCATAATATAGTCTTCAAATGAATTAGAAACCGTTTCTGAACATCGTATGAGTGTACGTAAACTTACATACTGCTTGTAGATGATCCATGCGATGGTTATTATTATGACACTACTGAAAAGTACAATCGTTAACGTTCCTCTAATTCACCATGATTTCAAAACAAGTAATTACAAGAAACAGAAACATTATCATAATACGGATCCCGGTACACACTTGTTTTGCTTTCACATGGGACTCGCGCTGTTGAATTTTCAATATGGCGTCTTCAAGGTTCTCTTTACCTCTCAAAATGTTCGTTCTTTCAACGACCAACGTTATTCTTCGTTGCAATAGTACACACTTTTGCATGGTTATAGGTTTCCGTTTCCGTGATACTTTTGACATTTTTCACTTTCAAAACTCTTTCATCACATTCGCATTTTGTGTTCACAGATAAACTTGATCTCAACTCATGATCACTAGTGCCATACTTTGGAACATTTTGGAATCCACTTTGCATGCAACTTGGCAATATTTTCGGCTCACTGACCGATTCGTTCCTGTACCGTTGGATATTTTTTCGCGGCTAAACTTCAGAATACCCGGCCACGATTGCGTGACATTAAATGCATGCTCCCGCAGTCCCGAAGTCGATGAAAGTTTGAGCTGGTAATCTGTGGCTCCCGCAGTCCCGCACTCCCGCAGTGGAAAAAGGATGAATATGAAATGGGGATAAAACTACTGCTCCCGCAGTGGAAAAAGCAAGTATATGAAATGGGGATAAAACTACTGCTCCCGTAGTCGGCAGTGGAAAAAGCAAGTATATGAAATGGGGGTAAAACTGCTGCTCCCACAGTCCCGCACTCCCGCAGTGGAAAAAGGATGAATATGAAATGGGGGTAAAACTGCTGCTCCCGCAGTCCCGCACTCCCGCAGTGGAAAAAGGATGAATATGAAATGGGGGTAAAACTGCTGCTCCCGCAGTCCCGCACTCCCGCAGTGGAAAAAGGATGAATATGAAATGGGGGTAAAACTGCTGCTCCCGCAGTCCCGCACTCCTGCAGTGGAAAAAGGATGAATATGGAATGGGGGTAAAACTGCTGCTCCCGCAGTCCCTCACTCCCGCAGTGGAAAAAGGATGAATATGGAATGGGGGTAAAACTGCTGCTCCCGCAGTCCCTCACTCCCGCAGTGGAAAAAGGATGAATATGGAATGGGGGTAAAACTGCTGCTCCCGCACTCCCGCAGTGGGAAAAGGATGAATATGAAATGGGGGTAAAACTACTGCTCCCGCAGTCCCGCACTCCCGCAGTGGAAAAAGGATGAATATGAAATGGGGGTAAAACTGCTGCTCCCGCACTCCCGCAGTGGGAAAAGGATGAATATGAAATGGGGATAAAACTACTGCTCCCGCAGTCCCGCACTCCCGCAGTGGAAAGAGGATGAATATGAAATGGGGATAAAACTACTGCTCCCGCAGTCCCGCACTCCCGCAGTGGAAAAAGGATGTAAAATCAGTTTTAGCTTTCAATTTTCGGTTTGGTTAACTACACTTTTTATGAGATCGGCTGACATTAAATGCATGCTCCTAAGAAGACTTTTTATGAGATCGTCTGAAGAATATAGCTCTCGTTTACTGATTAAGCCTAAGCGCCTGTTTCAGTGATTAAGTCGAAGTACTCTTTTAATTAACAGTTTAGCTTTCAATTTGCGGTTTGGTTAACTACACTTTTTATGAGATCGTCTGAAGAATATAGCACTCGTTTACTGATTAGGCCTAAGCGCTTGTTTCAGTGATTAGGTCGAAGCACTCCTTTAATTTACATTTTAGCTTTCAATTTGCGATTTGGTTAACCACACTTTTTATGAGATCGTCTGAAGTATATAG
>OX421448.1:4572500-4577500 GCA_949126865.1 Montipora capitata | reverse complement strand
CGAGTTCAATTAATTGAACTCGCCGAAAATTCCAGCTCGATTACATACATCCATGACATACATACATATCATACAAACATTTATTGAAGCTCCCCCAATAGGGGCTTTTCAGCCACAATGTAAAAAATAATCATGAATAAAAATCAACATGGAAAATCCGGCCGATTGGGCTCGATTGAGTTCGATCAGAAACCCATAAGGGTTGAAACGTGTAACGGCCCCTTGTGTACTGGGAAACAAGCTTCTGAATATTCAATTTGCTAAGTACCATATTTGGAACAAAAAGAGCGAGGGGTTTCCAAATATGGTACTTTGCACTGAAACATTCAACCAATCAGTTCGCACTGAATATTCGGAAGCTGTGAACGCGCGTTACACGTTTCATCCCTTATGGGTTTCTGGTTCAATTGATTTTTGGTTCGCTTTTGTGCGATTGACTAGGACGGATTTATGTAAAAAAGCCTCTGAGAAGCGGGGATCTCTGCACTGCTCGGCAGAAGTTTCGGATCATGTGTATTTTGTGCACCCCACGACCGACCTATCGGTCGACATATCGACCGATACTCGACCGACATGTCGGTCGACGTATCGACCGACAGTCGGCCGATATGTCGGTCGAAATATCGACCGACAGTCGGCCGATATGTCGACCTCGATATGTCGGTCGACATATCGACCGACATATCGGTAGTCTATCGGTCGATATGTCGGCCGATACGTCGGTCGACATATCGGTCGATATGTTGACCGATCCATCGGTGGAGTATCGGTCGATATGTCGACCGATAGCCTACCGACGTTCCGCCGATACTTCACTGCTGCTTGCGTTTTGTTGAATGTAGCTTGCGTCCCAGACGTGATTTAACCAAGGTTAGAACTTTTTCCGAGCATTGCAGAGATCCCTGATCTACTCACCGCTTCTCAGAGGCTTTTTTACATAAATCCGTTGTAGTCAATCGCACAAAAGCGAACCAAAAATCAATTGAGCCCAATGTTGATTTTCCACGTGATTTTAGTCATGATTATTTTTTACGTTGTGGCTGAAAAGCCCCTATGGGGGAGCTTCAATAAATGTATGTATGTATGTACGTATGACTTTGAATTTTTTTTTGCTGAGCTCCAGTTACTTTCGGCGTGTTGTGTGTGGACGCCCGTAGCTGGATCAACAAAGTGGAGAGAATGGTTTACAGCTCTGTGGTGCAAACCTAGTCTCCTCTGTAACTGCCGGTAAGCCGCCCACTCGGCGCTGTGTACAATTGAACCAACCCGAACATTGCGTTGGATTATAGGTAAAAGAGTTGCAGCATTACGTCGCCTGACAAGCTGTAAATATGGTCTAGCTGGTGTGTATTGCGTGTCGAACAATCCTAACACCCATCTTTCTCTTCTAGTGCGGCGTCCTCTATGAAACGGATCGATAAGGAATCAACAACAGAATCAGTCAAAATAATCTTTTTATCCCATCTTCTTGAATATACCCAACCGCGAAGTACAGGTTAGAGTACATGTGGAAAACAAGGGTAGCCTCGGTATAATTATTTAACAATAACAACAAGTACGACTCGTTGCCAGGGCAAGGCTGGAATGCAGCCCCGTTCCATACCAGAAAAATCAAAGGGACGACGCCAGTGAAGGCCAGATAGCACGACAGCTATGGCGGTGTGAAAGTGTTGCTTAGACGTGAATTCGTTTTTTTTTATTTTTTATCATGATTCTTTTGTAAAATGCTTGAGTAACTCTTCTAAATTTCAAGTCGTGCAGTACCCCTCCCACAGGCAAGGTAATGTAACAATTAAAAAAAAAAAAACCAGCAAAAACATCAGTGCAATGCATGGGCAATTTCAAGAGTTGTTTGTCTTTCATCTGTTCTATTCCAGCACCTTGTTATCCTTCATCGTCCTTATCCTCTCTCCTGTCATCTGTATTTTGTGTGTATGGAAAGAGCTCACTGAAGTGAGGCCTGAACGCTACTGTGCGCTGTGATGGATGAAGAACGTTCTCTGATCGACAGCATCAGGAACTTCTTATGCAACACCCAAGGACAGAGAAAAATCTCTGACCCGCGTGGGAATCGAACCGACGACCTCCGGATTAGATAACCGTTGCTTTACCGACTGAGCTACAAGGCCAGACGGGAGCAGGCCGTATTTTGTGTGTCTGGCAGTATTTCACTTGTGTGTCTTCCTTAACAACGACTGAAATTGCGGCACCTGATCCGCACTTAAAGCCTTCAGAAATTTTTGAGGTTGACCAAAAAAGGATGCAATGCTTATAGCTTATATATCTTACACTGACAGTCTAAGCTTTTGGCTTATATTAGAAGACAGTCGACCGATAAACCACCGACAGTCGACCGATATTCCGCCGACAATGAATGGTCAACTCATCGGACGAGTGTCGGTCGACGTATCGACTGATACGCGACCGACATGTCGGTCGACATATCGACCGATACTCGACCGACATGTCGGTCGACATATCGGTCGATATGTCGACCGACATATCTCGGTGGACATATCGGCCGAGTGTCGGTCGATACGTCGACCGACATATCGGCCGAGTGTCGGTCGATACGTCGACCGCCATGTCGGTCGAGTATCGGTAAATATGTCGACCGATATGTCGGTCGAGGGGTGCACAAAATACACATGATCCGAAGTTTCTAACCTTGGTTAAATTACGTCTGCGACGCAAGCTACAGTCACCAAACCGCAAGCAGCGGTGAAGTATCGGCGGAACGTCGGTAGGCTAGCGGTCGAGATATCGATCGATAGTCGTCCGATGCATCGGTCAACATATCGACCGATACTCGACCGATGTATTGGTCGACATATCGACCGATAGGCTACCGATATGTTGGTCGATACGTCGACCGACATATCTCGTTCGACATATCGGCCGAGTGTCGGTAGATACGTCGACCGACATATCGGTCGAGTATCAGTCGATATGTCGACCGATATGTCGGTCGAGTATCGGTCGAGGGGTGCACAAAATACACATGATCCAACAATTGTTTATTGATTTTCATCAAGTTAAAATGGCCGAAAAACAAGAGTATTTATGATGAAACTACAGTTAATTTAGAATACGCATTGTTAGTCTTTTCCACCAACCTTCATGATCCAATTGACCTAAATTGTAGCATTCAGCAGAAGCATGTGATTAGCATTCACAGAAACCGAACTGATGCGTGACTGCCCATTACTAGTAGAATTGAATCTGTTCAATTTGTATGTTCCACTTTGTTAAAAGTTTAGATTTAATCAAGCAATGGAGAAGTTCAGCATCATGTTTTATGGAACGGCGATGATTGCCCTTGATATGAGTGCTAATGTATACGATCATACCCAATTAGCATAAAAACACTTCCCGTCAAGCAAAAATAGCAAACCGAGAAAAACAGGGGGAAAATGGTCACGTGGTCCTCGCTGCTGTTTCATGTTTGCCGTATAAATGAAGCTTAACTCTCTTGTCATTAAAATAATAACTTAAAGTGTTTTCAGTCGCTGTTTTTTTCAGACTTTTCAGTAAATCAGCAATGGCTTAAGATATAATTCTGTTATTGCAATAAATTTTCCGAACCGGGAAACCGTTCCGAGAAGGAAGTTGACACTCCGCGGAAGTTGTGCCCCAAAATTTCTCTTTCTGCAAAAAAGAATTTTTTTCCCTTCTCATAAAAAAGAGCCATACAACCAATAATATCATGTACGTCGCGAACAGCGATGTAGGTGTTGTCCGGCATTTCGATAGGTCGCCGGAAATACGGCGACCTATTTCGAAAACCTCAGAGTATAATTCTAGCCTATGAGCTACAGCATAAACGAGACACTTATTGTGTAAAACGTGATGTGGTTACAAGTAACAAAGGTCACGAGGCCTTTGCCAAACTGGATCTTATTACGGCAGAATCCTGGATCCTGAAAACCCTGTTGGGGACCCTCGTACATGTAAGTTCCCTAATTTTATAGTGAGGGCCTTTGGTGGAATATTTGTGTCCCAGGGTGAAATACTGCAGTTCACCTCACTGTCAAAGAGAAGATTCTGCGTGCATATTCCTGATCTCACCTTTCCCTGGGAAAAGCACAAACAGGTTCAGAACCTGTGTTTGCAAATTCTTGTTTTACAAATCCTCTCTGCTTAAATGAATTTATTCCACAGAGACAATTTCAACAACATGAGGTTGTCTTTTTCAAGATGGAGACTGTACTAAGTCACATGACCAGTGGAAGAGATCATGGAGGCCCTCCAGATATACTGCCGTGCCAGTACCCGGCCCTCAACCAGAATGAAGGTTGAAAGGTCATGCCCATTTTGCTTTGTCTCCTGTAACATGACCACCCTGGTCATGTGACTTACTGCAGTTGCCATCTTGGATAAGACAATGTGAAGTTTATTTTATATATTTATTTCTGCCACAGAAAAGAAATTAAGATACAAATGTGAACAAACAAGAAAGAGAAGGTAGAGAGAAAATAATAGAATTACATTGGTGGCAAGGAGGCCTAAAAGAAACCACTAAGCTTATGAGTAAAGTTATTGAAATGTGGATGGAAGTTTTATTTTGTTTTGGCTGAATGACTCCATCAAAACGGGTGCAGAACAGTTTCGGTTTTTACTGTACAGTGTACAGTATGATTAAAGCTGTTACCTTTGACCGGTGCTTGTGAGGTTAACACCAAAGTGAAGTGTGCAAGGTTTCTCCACACCAGCCCCCTCTCCCCCCTGCAATTTGGAGGTTGCTATGGCCTACGTTGAAGTAGCTATACACTGTACATGTACTGTAGGTTACTGATGCTACGTAACCTGTTATTGCAGAAGGGAGAAGGGTTGAAAAGGATTTCAGATATCAGAAAACCAGCCTTGAAAATGAAATATCCCACCTGAGAGAGTGTGAAACACCTTGAGGAGGGAAAAAGGATTGCCGAACCATCAAAAAATGAAGTTACATTAAGGGCCCACAAACGGATTTTTCGCGCGTTGCTAAGGAAGTGCCAGAG
>OX421448.1:4547500-4567500 GCA_949126865.1 Montipora capitata | reverse complement strand
AAGATATCCCTCTTCGTATCTGATGTGGTGCAAGATAAGTGCGAGTTGGACCCCATGACAGCCAGGCAGAGAAATGAAGTCTACAAGGTGGCCCAGCTGTATAAACTTCGAGCAAGAATTGGAACCAAAGCCGACAACAACCTTACCACATTACGTTTGTCCAAACAAGCTGACACTCAGATGCCTAAACCAGGTAAAGTTGATCGCTTATTGAGTGAGCTCAGCATTGCAGCATCTAAAGAGGCATTCAAAGAAAGCCCCAAAATCCAGTGAAAGCGGAAACATGGTGCCACAGCTGACAGGAAGAAGGCCAGTGATGACAGTGACATTGATCAAGGGGGTCCTCCAAAGAAAAAATTTGCAAAGCAATCCAGAAGTAAACAAAATTGATTTTCTAAAAAAAGTGAAATTCTTAGATGTTTGGTGACTGTTTGCAAATTACAGTACCGGTACTTTTAAATCGTTATATTTTAGTGGCACGCGTTACTGAACCAACATTTTATTTCTGCAGCAGTTGGGTGTCTTCAGCAAGATACACAATTCTTTCGTAGTTTATTTTTAGTCCTTGGTATTAATGGGGAAGGAAAGTGTTGGCCCTCGTAAATTGGAGGGGTGGGGGGGGGGGAGGGGGTAAGGGTACTTGGAAAAAAATCTAAGTCAAACCTACAGTATCTGCTATTCTCCTGGGAATAAAGTTGACAACATTGAGCAGTTTACAGGATACTTAATACTTAAGTCTTAACCATAGCCTAGTTAACTCAAAGTCACCCAAACTTAGAATCATTAAATTAATATTACTGTCAATGAAGAAAAAATAACCGAAGCTTGCTTGAAAAACTTCTCAAAGTCAAGAGCATTTTCTTTCTTAAAATACATTGTATAATTGTTCTATAGGTTGAGGTACGTATGGTATCAAGGTTTTTGTCCCATCATTTATTCTAACAAGAAAAAGAATCAGATATGTCCAGAAATGCAAGAAATTAGATGCATGGAGATTTCATTGACCACCACAAAGTGCCCCATTGATGTTCACATCACTTGTGTCTCAGAATACAGACACCTCTTTGTGCCACGATCCCCTTTAATGACAAAGGAAGTGTATTCGATGCTGTCGGTTTCTTTCTTCCACCAGATCTACCTTTCTCCAGGATCTTCCATCTTGACTGTTCCCGCACGGTATGTACTGGTGGGTTTATTCCGCTAGCTATCACGTGTAGTTTTACAGCAGCAAGTAGGTCATTATAGGTAATTATATTTACGCAACCTGGGCATATGAAAGATAGACTATATAAAATTAGTCATATTATTCATCGTTCAACTCTTACGGGATATAAATCGAACTCCCAGTAACCAGGTTCCAGTTGGTGGCCAAAGAGCAGTGCAGCGCAATTGCATGGTCACGGATTCGACTGCCGCGAGAAGCAACTGCAACTGCTTAATTTGCTACTGAACTGCGATGGTCTTTCATGTATTGCAAACTGAACAATTAGGCAAATTCTCAGAATCAGTGAAAATTTTGGGTAATAGACCAACTGCGGGCAGTTAATAGTGTAAGTATAAAACTCTCTACTGTAACATCTTGAGTATATAAATTTCCATCGAATTTAGTCACGTTTTAATATGCCTGATTTGCCGTCTCTTTTTTAAATAAATGCAGTACTGATCCAGTGTAACCGTCATCCAGCGACAAATAAATACGGGCAGAAGGAGAGAGACACTATTTCCTTTTAAAGTCAGCTTAGCGTTTTAATTAAACTGGCTATGTTTGAACCACCAGGTAACAAAAGATCTTGAAAACTTTACTGTTTAATCTGTTGATTCTGGGTGAACTGGCAGATGATCGTGGGCGCATTTGGAGAAAAAAGCCACATGATCTTTATGTTCTCGAAATTTGTGAGACTTTTAAGGTAAGTGATTAGTATTAACTTTCACTGTTTTCTTGTTACATCGCCCCTCCAAGCATTGCGAAACGAAAAGAACAATGGAAAGGAAAGGAACTTTATTTAAGTGTCTAGTCGTTCTAGCGCTGGAGCACTAATTGGAGACAATGTAAACTGAACTAGCAACGTAAATCAAGTCAAATGTTGGTTTTTGGGAAGGGGGTGGGGGGGGGGGGGGGGAGGTGGGAAACCGGAGTACCCGGAGTAAAACCTTTCGAACCCGGGCCACATGGGTGGGAGCCTCGGGCAAGTGCTCTCACCACTGCGTCATCCCTGCACGGCTATAAGAAATTTCAAGCATTGAATTTCATTATTCGTTTTTTTTTACACTGAATCTGTTAACAACGTCATTCTTTTTCACAGGACCACGGTTTCAGATTTTTGAAGCTTCTTCCTTCACTTACGTGTCAAACGAAACTCTTGTTCAAATGAAAAGGAAAGGTAAAGTTAACACAAAGCATTTAATGCAAGCTATTCCATTTTCTTCATGATACTTTGAACACATGGGCTATTTCTTATTTCATCTTTGTCAAAATGTTTATCAAAGCACAAATTTGTTGATAAAGTATTCTCGTTTGTCTCACGATGTGGTCACTTGTGGTGTAGATCGCGACGTTTCGACTGCATACTGCTAGTCTTCGTCAGGCGATGAGGTCGACTGGTTACGCGTCGCCTTTAAACAGGATGCCCCACTGTGAGTGGTTGGTTTTCAGCAGCTGTGACTGGTGCATTTCGATCCTCGCTGTTTCGGTGTTCTTCTCCTCGCTGTTGTTGTTTCTTGATCGTGGGCATCCATGCTTCCGGAATTTCTATAAACAGCGGCATTAACCCTAAGCTAAAAATAATGCTAACCTTTACCCTTACCTTCATAGTTGGAAATAGGCAGCAAAAATTTAATGCTTAGACTTAAGGACAGTGCCTACTAATTCACAGGTATTTTTGCACGGTTTAACTGAATAATTATGCAGGAAAAGCAGATCGTAACAAGTGTTCTTGAAATCCAAAAAGAAAATTGGGGGTAACCACGCATTTGTCGAAGATAATTAATCAAGAATGCTTGTAAAAAACTTTTAAATGCAAAGCAATGTATGGCATTCTTTTCTAAATTGAAATGCGTGGTAACCCCCAATTTTCTTCTTGGATACCAAGATCAGTTGCTAAGTTTTGCTTTCTCCGCATAGTTTTACTGAACCACGCAATTTAAATATCCTGTATTACATAGGAAATCTGAGTATCTTGAGATGCGCAGAACATATGCGCAATAACAATAGTAGGCACCGTCCTTAAGGGGCACTGTGCTGGATGTCAAAATCGTGTGTGCATCTGATTACATGTTCTTGCATTTCTGGACATGTCAGTACACATAAGTGAAAAAGAACACAAACAATGTTGTTCCAAAAATATAATCATCATTAAACTTTGCACCAGTGTAGTGGATCATGCAAGACAAAAAAACAACCAGTATACTGTTGTCATGGCAACAGTTTTGCTTTGGTAAATACTCGTAGTTTCATGAAGACTCAGCTTTTCAATCTGCCTTAATGAAGAACATTAATTTTTATTCATGAAGAGGTGATAAGAAGACTTGAGTCAACATGAGCTCTGTGGATTTTATAGAGTGCATAGTTGTCTCACATACCTGGATAAGAAGGGCAATCTTTGGTTTTAGACTGAAGTTACATTTGGATCACTTGAATTGACTATCCCCAAGACAGTCATTGGTGCAAAGAGAAATCTCTCCACTTTTTACAGCACAGCGTAAATTGTTGAGAATTTTTTGGAACACTTAAATCAAGTTTGATTGTGGGGACTCTATTCTGTGGTAATGCAAGGAAAGTGGTTGCAAGCATGTGCCAATTGTTTGATTTGATAACATGCTTCTAGATGTAGGCATACGTATTCCAGGCCTTTATGAGGAAATTACAGTAAGGATAAGTACTTTTATATTTAATTGCATTCTTTCATGAGTACTCAATTTAAAATCAGACCTTAATACTATTAAAGAAACGTTTGCTGTACTGTAAGCATGGGATGGGTTTCATTACTTTATTTCAAAAACACAAGTTGATGTACTACTGAAATATTAGCAAATATGCTTTAAGTCTTTTTGAATAAGTATTAAGTCTCATTTTAAAGTATACTCTTTTAAATTTAAAGTAAATTTAATGTCATGAACAGCAACCAACAAAGAATGTTTGATACCACACTAAAGTGAAATGTCCTATGACACAGTTATTGAATGTGTGAACAGCCACAACTAGGATACTAGTATCTAAGGTCATGGCCAGCATAAGTCCTATAGTACCAATCTAATTTCTGCTTTCCTAACAATAAAAGGACATGGTTAAAATTTCCAGTTAGGCTGTAATATAAAATACTAAAACACAACAAAGATGGGTTCTTTCTGTACTACCATGAAAATTAATGACTATTTCCAAGTAAATGTAAGATAAACTGTGGCACTGAACTATATAACCATGCATGCCCATCAAAACGGTTCATCTAAATAGGTTAAAACTAATGAGGTTGGACTAATATTGTGCCATTACACTGCAAGAAGATGGAAGGACTTGCATGAGTAAAACACGTTTTTTTCCCCTAAAAATCAAACTAACTTCTTGCAAAAAAAACAATATGTTTCTGCAATAAATTGTCATTGTTTGACATGAAGGACAAAAAGGGAGTATTTGTACAAACTAATTCAGGCATAAATTTATTCTGTATGAAGCATGACAACATCAGTTCATGAAATCGACCAATTTTATACCGGATGTTATGATCAAAGATGAATGAATGTGGGCGTGCACTACAGACACTTCCAACAAAACGCTTTAAATAAAATGGGCCAAATTAATAAAGGTCTAGCTAAAGCGCTAAGACTTTGTTTCAGTGACTGAGTTTGGACATATTAATTTTTTGCCATCTGCAAACAATGCAACTGGGCCAGATCTAAAGCTTTCCAACAGTGCAATAACAAGAACATGTAGCCTAAGACTAGGTTCATTCAATTTGGTAAGAAATAGGGTGAATGACAGCAAAAAATGATGTGCCCAAAGATGGATGCAAGGAATGAGCACAGTAAGAGAGTAAGAAGGGCATATTAAGGGTTAGGTAGCCTCACTCTTCCCACTTTTCATTTGGCTTCTCCCCTTGCAGCTTGTTTTTTATTGTTCTATTTCCCTCCCATATCTCTGTTCAGTTTCCAGGAAAAGTCACGTTAAACAAGATGCCTTTGAATTTGTAGAGCTTTTCTGTTAGGTTTCACAGCAATACCTGAAATGAAAGATGGGTAAAAAGGTCTTTGAGAATGATATATACACATATGAAATGAAACATTAATAGTCTTGCTCACCATAGAGTCTCCAGTGGGTCAGTGGATGGAGTATCCGACTAGATCATAGAGGCTCAGATTTTTCCGTGTTCCCAATGGTTCTATTAACATTTCGTTTCAAAAAAGTCTTTCTCACTCAAATACTGATTAATACCAGTCTATCAACCTTTGTTGATTGACTGACAGGTCTTTTACCAGGATAAATAAAGTTGTTGTTGTTGTTGTTGTTGTTATTATTATTATTATTATTATTTAACATCATGTTCTGGCTGTTGTCATTGCCGTCTTTTTTTCTGATAGGCGAGTCATAACAAATGACCAAAGGCTAACAGAATTGTCTCTTCTTCACATTTCCAACACTTTCCTCAAAATCCTTGCAGTTCCCAACAAATGCCGATTAATAATAATAATAATAATAATAATAATAATAATAATTATTATTATTATTATTTTATTTAATTTGAGTTTTATCATTATTATTTATTTTTACCAGATACATGTAAGATTCAAGTTTGTATGAAAGAGTGCTCAATGAAGTTTGTTATTATTATTATTATTATTATTATTATTATTATTATTATTATTATTATTATTATTTTCTTTTTTTGAAGTTTTAAAACAGAGAAATACTTAATTGCTTGTAAATTTATAGTTCTTACCTTTTGGAGATATTTTAATGTTTGTAAATATTTTTATCATGGAAATAAAGTGATTATTATTATTATTATTATTATTATTATTATACAGTCATGAAGTCATTGGGCACACCTTGCTGGGTAAGCAAGCCAGTTAACACATTGATTGTTTGCAAGTTTGCAATAAGCCCTTTAGTGAAAACCATAACTAAATATGTTGGGACTACTTCAATAATGAGGGCAAAATAACTTCAATTAAAGGAGCACCTTATGTTTTACAATAAAAACATTATAATTCCCAATTAGTGTCCCCCACGCAATGTTGAAGTCAACTGCAGCTTTTATAGATGTTTCCAAATTCAAATTCAAATCAACATTGTAAGGGTTTTGGGGGGGGGGGGGGGGGGGGGTGACATCAGGCCCATTAATTGTCTTTGAGACTGTTTGTGCTTTATTGACCTTATTGTCCCATTAATTTTGTCCAGGATTGTAGCTAGGAGTGAAAACATGTACTGCATTTCACCAAGGATGTCAACAAAAAAATTAACAGGTGATAAAAGCAGGGTGTTTGTTAGCCATCAGGAATAGGACGGAGAATTCTCTGGGTACTACATGAAAGTCTTTGGCTAAGTTTATACCTTAACCGTCATTATAGTAATGTTGTAACAGAGCTTTGCTCTTTCAGGCAGTTCTCCTGTTATTTCATATCATTTTCCCAATACTTAGTAAATTTCAATAACCCTGAAAAAGTAAAAACTACCGGGGTAAGTGTACTTGAGTTTAGTGGCTGGCTAAGACAACACAGCATATAGGAAACTTTGGTCAGAATATAGCATCTTTTAAAACCTATAGAATTTGACAATTACGCTGATTAACTAGTAAATGAAAGAATGACTTGTTTCAGTCGAGCCCTGTAAGTAATAAAATGCATTTTACTGTACAGCAAACCTTAATTTTGATACAAATTTTTTGTTCATTTTACAGTACCATTTGTCAGGTAGAGATGCAGGGTCAGTCTCATCTGGTAACATATGCCACTTATTACACTTGTCACACTGAACCCACAAGTCACATGCACTGGGATGACACTCCACATTAGCTTTAACTACTGGACTCCCATGACTTTCGCTTGACTTAAGGTTTTGCATTGTAAAGTGGTGGTTGTCGTCTTGGTGTAGGAGGGCATTTAGTGTTACACTCTTTTGAATTGACTTGGATTGGCTTTCCAATGTAGCAGGCAGCAACATTTCATGATCTGTGGTTGGCAAGTTGTTTTTCTTCATGATATTTTCTGTCTTGTCTTTTTTGAAGAACAAAGTAACAATAACAAGTCTCAATCTTATAATGGCTGTAAACATTCTTTTGCCATGCTTGGCTTTTTCTTCTTTCCTGCTTAATACTTTATTACATCAAAATCATCAAAAATGCCCAGTTGGCAAACGCTGAATCTTAAGACACCCTTGCTCCTCCATGAATGCTATTTCTAGGTTAATCCCTTATTAATTATCACTGCAGCAAGATTGATGCCACATGGATGCATGGTTTTCAGTGAAACGTTCAAGTGTCAGGTCATAGGTGAAACCAGGGAATATGAGCGTGCTGAATCACAGGCATGGCCACCGAAATCAGTTATTTTTATTTCCCTGTAACTGCTCTTAATCAATTTTTGAACCAAAGAATAATGGAGCCAAATCTACTTTAAACATAGCAAATGCTTTCTGAAATTTGGATAATGACTTTTGTTTTTACTATAGCTTGTACAATGTATTTGTTTCACTGCCCAGGTGGCCACAGGGTCACACTTATACAGAAAAAGCTGTGTGCCCTTCCACGTGTCAGACTCCAACAATGCTGGTCCACAGGCTATTACCTAGCTAGTCCAAATCCAACAAACTAAATACATTCACATACAAACCTGGCCGTGTATTACTTCGTTGGTGTTGGGTCCTCTTCAAAGCAGGCTTAAAATCCTTCCCATTTGCATATAAAGCACCTCTGAAACACAACAAAAAGCAAATGATCCTGGATACACTGATACATCGGCATTCACTCCTCCGCAGGCACCCCAGGATGCCCCCAGTTGATGAGTAAAATTGTCTGGTGTTGGACAGAGTAAAATCTATTAACACCTGTCACTCCTGCAGGAGTCAATATTGGGCTAATGGAGGGGCCATATAGTTTTTGACTGGTTAACTCATTCACTCCCCAGGACACCCCCCAATTGACATTAGTGAAAACGTCTGGCGTTAGCACAGGGTAAAATCTCACTCCCAGCGGTCAATGAGTTAAAAATAATTTCATCCTTACCTTTGAAAATCGGAGCTGACAGTTTTTCTGTGGACCTAGATGTTGTTAAGCCCTTTTGCCCCAAAAAGGGTACCCCAATGACAAGTAAAATTGTCTGGTGTAAGAGCAAAATCTGTGAGTGCCACTCTTAGGAGATCTGATAGCCTATAATTACGTACGAAGCTTCATGCAGCAACTCCATCATTGTGGCTGTATTAATTTTATGGCATTTCTTGCCAGAAGCATTAAATTGTCCATTATAGTGCAGATTTCTTGTCTCAAGAAGTCACTAAAACGGAGTCATTTTTCTAGTTAACCCCTGATACCAACCTCTTACTGGTTCCTTACCAGGAAGTCCCTGAATGGTGAACCTCCAGTTCTTTTCTACAGTCTCAGACATTTGAAGCCATTATTACTGGTCACCAAAGGTTTCAAAAATACATGTAGTCCTTCACTACGTGATCATTTCAAAACTACTTTGAATTGGGTTTTATGGGAGACAAGAGAGCCTACAGGGAAAATCTCACCTGTAGCCACGATCCAAGGTACATGTGGGTGGCCTGGATTTTTTCCCATTGGCCGGCAATGTCCCTGATTTCTTTACCCCATAAAAGTACTTGAAATCTGGATGAGATTCTTTAGTTTGTCTCAATAATTCTTTAGCCTCCATTCGGTATGGTTCTTTCTCCTCTGGTTTCATACTTCTCCATTTTTCAGCAAGGAGGGTGCTGATTTTACGATTATCTTTTCCAGGATACAACTGATTGAAGAATGTACGATGGTTCTTGCTGAACAAAATGAAAGCATTCATCGGCCTCTTAACATGTTTAGCATTTTCTCTAGTTTTTGAACCATTTGGAACTGTGGAATCTGATACCTCTGATCCCTGACTGCTCAATTCTGAGGCTTGTGACTCTGACTTAAGGGAGAAATCGTCATCCACTACAAGGTCTGGTGTACTGGAAGGGCTACCACCCACATCTGTTTCCAACGATGCATCATTGACTTTACAAGTGTCACCCTGACAATTATTAATATTATTATTACTTAAATTAAACACCATGTTGCCTTGTAAAGCAGCTGCCTTCAGTTCCTCTGCTTTCAACCCTTTCTGGAGGTATGATTCGGAAATGTCTTCTTGGAGTTGCATGATGCGTCTTATTGCACTTTCTAGAATGTTCTTCCTT
The DNA here is from genome assembly GCA_949126865.1 of Montipora capitata. Taxonomy (NCBI): domain Eukaryota; kingdom Metazoa; phylum Cnidaria; class Anthozoa; order Scleractinia; family Acroporidae; genus Montipora; species Montipora capitata. Next base: position 4,558,121 of record OX421448.1, on the reverse strand, counting down.
GAAGGGCAGTTGTTTTTAGGGTCTTTCCATGTAAGCATTGTACTCAGACACTTGATCTTGTCTCTTACGGCTCGTTCTCTTTCTCTTTGCCTGCGTTGAAGAGGCAAAAACCATAAAACAGTCAAATCAATTCGGTTTATAAGCCCGGCAACATAATGTGACTATAGGAAGACTGTGACAATCTAATGTCAGCCAGGTCTATATAATTGGCCATGGTGAATCCACTGTATTGTGCTCAGACTAAGGGAATCAAGTCTGGCAGCAATCTCTGAGGATAGTATAACCCAGAATTTTCCATCAGGAAGTAGTGCAATTCTCTATAATGCCTAAAAATAATGACAAGTTTAGAGAAGCAATTCTTTATGAAAACCTTAGTCTACCAAGACAAAGAAAATAATTTTAAAAGGCTAAATTTTGCATAAACAATTAAGGAAGTGTTCCACTTATGTGCATGCAGTTAACAGTTCTTTCTAATACCATAACACCTGTATACAGCACACTCACACTCACTTTTGATGGAAGTAAACCAGTGTATTGATTAGTTTTCTTGGCTTTCCTTTCCTTTTGTTCTGACATTGAGCAACTTGAATTGGTTTAGGCTTCTTCAACCTCCATGGTGTCTGTGTTCTAACTTCTGATGACCATGAAAACAAAGGCAGAGGGATGAGTTAATAGGGAGTTTAAGCATGTGACATTTTTGAGCCATGGACGGCAACCCAAAGTGAGTTGTTTTCCACTTTAATTAACCTGTCTTGTCAACACCACCTTTGTATTGCTAAGTATCTTTCCTCCATTAGAGATGATTAGGTTAAAAATCTGGGAGACACAACTGCCCTGGCATGCAAACTGTTCATTTCCAGTTGCTGTCCATGGCTCAAAAACGCTGTGCGCTTAAAATTCCTATTGATGCAACAACTGACACAAATCAGGCCCCAATTTCTTAACCCCTAGGATACCCCCCACCGCCCCCCTCCCCCCCAATTAATGAGTAAAATTGTCTGGCATTATACAGTGTAAGGAATCTATTAATTAATTAGTATGATAGCTGGACTTTATAATCAACCCTTGAAACAATTTTGAGCAAATGCTTATCAAGACAATAGCTAAAGATAGACACAATTCTTTGAAGTTAGGTCCATTACAAACTTTGGTTTAACGTCAGATCATCGAGCGTTTAACCGAGGGGAATGTATTGCTTTTCATTCTTTTTTCAACAGCTAATACGAATTTTCTTGTTTTCAGTGATGGTGCAATGATTGTATTTTTTGCTGGGTAGGAGGTTGTGTAGCCCAGTGGTTAGGGTGGTTGCCTGGAGATCTTGGACATCCCACACCCACTTGACTGGTCAACCACTGGTCAATGGTTATCACGGTAATCATGGTAATAAATGAATTTACATAACGCATTTTCTATTGACATATTCAAATGCGTTTTACAAGCAAGTGATCTATGGGTGATATCGGACATAAGCATATACAGGCGCCGCTGGCAGCCACTATCAGTCCATTCACGATCTCACCCAGCACATGAATGAATGAAATGTTTCGACTTGACCACAACACCGGGAGCTCCATGACCTACAGTACTCTTTACGAATAGTGTGTGGGTTCTTTTACAGGTTCTTTTACATCTTACTGGGTTGTAAACATTCAAGGGTTGTGAGACGGGGCCTACGGTTTATAGTCCTTATCCGAGAAGACTTGAAAGTCTTCACTATTTAAGGATGTAATTACAAAAACAGCACTTTCTCTTCAGTTATTTTAAGATCGTGAGTGTTGGTTCGGCTGGGGTCGAACTCACGACCTCCTGGATGGCAGCCCGATGCTCAACCAACTGAGCCACCAGTGCACGGTTGAATTTGATCCTGGAATTGAGAGGGTATTTCCATGAGACCAGGACAAACTCAGACCGGCATGAGTTTGGATTGGCCTCCATAAATTTACATGAGACTGGCCTCACAATGAACTCAGACTGGTCTGACTTAGTCTCAGTTGCTAGACCGAGATGAGAAATTCTCGTCCCAGTCTGACTTCATGCTGTTCGCCAGTAAAATGACAACAAATCTCAGACCAAGTCAAGAAATTTCAAGACTGTGTGCTTTTGGGTCAGCCATATATTTATTAGACAAAATGTGTCATTTCATCCCGATACCAGGAACCAAGCATTTCATCCCGCTTTCATGTTAACGGCCTGCCTCAGGCAAGGTGGGATTCTTTAAGTTGACTTGTAGTTTTTGATCTATTCTGTTGAGCATCACTGGCCCTGGAAAGTCCCTATGGGGAGCAGTCAGTTAAGTATGTGTGTATGTATGTTATGTTGTACCGTTTGCAATGCCATGTGTTGGTGGTTTGATGTGTTGGATACCATGTTGATATTTTTCATCCTTAATAGTTACTTCTACTGAACTGACTCCTTCAAACTTGATATCTTCATTCTGAAAACAAAGATTTCCTTTTAATTTCTATAAATGTCATTATTTTTACATGAAGCTTAATTATAATGATTACACTCTTTAGTCAATTTGCTTGACTGTCCTTCTGCACGATAGCCCTCAACGAAGAGTGCTTGTCTGTTATTGACCAGCACTGCCTTAAACGTAATGTAAAATTGGAAGGTTAAAAGTCAAGAGCTTTGGATTACTCCATCGCCTAGCTTAGAAAAAGCACTTTATAGTGCAGTTTCTCAGACGACGCTGGGCCCAGCTTGAGCACTTGTGATCATACTCATTCAGTATGACCATTAAAGTCCTTAAAATAAAAAAAAGTGCACTACATTAATGCAAGGTATTCAGGTCATCCAATTGTGAATGTCACTTTTAGCAGTAAGGAATTGCGATAATTATAGTGTTGTGTTGCAATGATTGAGCGATCAAGCCAGGAGCTGGTCATTTTGTGAGTTCTTAATTATTATACAATACTAATTAACTCAGTTCCCCAAATGAGCAGCTCCCAGTTTGTTGGATTATTGGTAGAGCACTCACTACACCAGTATTGCAGAGATGATGCATTTAAATCTGTTTTAGCCTTAATATATCTTTAGGCTGTTTTTATCGTTGTTCTCGAACCCATTGACTCCTGAACTGCCCTTCATTGATGAGTAAAATCGTCTGGACACAGTAAAATATACCATTTAAGTCTCACTTCTTGGAGTCAAGGGGTTGAGTAACATTCATAACTGTGCAACGATCTTAAATCTACACAGTCATCTTCACTCAGCAGTTTAAACATGCATGCAAGATTAATGTTTTCTTACTGAAGAATTACAGAACTCTGCCAAAGGAGGAAGTGTCAAATCACTCTTCCATGAGTCTACAAGTAAAAAGCAAAAAATGGTAGGTTAATCACAGAAGCAAATGCATAGTTTATGGGGTGTCTTGAAAACAAAGACCCCAAGACCCCGAAAACCAAGAAAGTATTCCCTCAATTTGACTTAAACCCTAGCCCTAAAGTTGGTTTTCATCATCCCACGAGAATGAAGATGTCGGCCACATGTGGAGCGTGGTTACTCAGTTAAATACATGTAATTATGGAAAATCACTCACCCTTCACTTTGAAACAAGTTGTAGCAAATGAAGGAATTGAACTTCTCTTGAGGTAACTTGTACATTTTCTCCAAAAAGAAAATTTGTAGATTAGATTCATTTTCGGGGTCTTAAGGTCTTCATTTTCAAGACACCCTAGTTTATGAGCAGTAGAACATTGAGGAGTGATTCTCAGAGCAAAATTTGGAATGAAAAACAGCAAAAAGAACTCAATATCAGATATTGCAAACTCAGCAAAAAATTATCTCCTAGTCTTCTAGTACCAGAGGAAGAGAATTTGCTTCATTATTATTTAACAGTTCATGAACAAACAATTGTTGCACAACGAAAGCCAGCCTAGAATGAGACTAGCATTATTGAAAAGACAAGACATTTTTAGACAGTATTTTTACCTAACTCTGTACTTGATGTTACTTTGGAATCTTGTTCAATAACATCAGTTCTCTCATCGACAGTTCCAAACTACATTATAAATAAAAAGGAGCGAGACATTAAATTTTAAAGACATTGTTCAATAGAGTAAACTATTTTACAGACAAAATCAGTGTTCCACATGTGATAAGCTTTAGAAACAGATTGTGGGTATCCAAAGGGGAGTCATGCTCTGTTCAAATTACCAGAGCACTTTTCTGAGGCAGTCGTGTCTTGTCACGCAAACAAATAAAATGACCAAGGGATGGTCATTTTATTTGTTTGCGTGACTGATTTATGAAGGGAATGCTTGCAGTCTATAGGCACACAGGTTAAAAGCGGTTTAAATGCGTCTTTACTTTGACTTGGAAAACTGGAGAGGATTTATTTCATGTACTTTTTCTTGACCTTCTCAACATTTTCAATTTTTGCCCAAATATTAACAGCGAAATGAAAGTAACCAGCCGAAGATTAGTTAGTAGACAGCTATTTCCCGCTGGCTTCCAGCCCTTTTTACAGCTCTGCAATAGGCTGTCATATTGGTTAAGATTTAACAAACAGTCCGTAGTCAAAAGCCAAGATATTTGGGCAAGAAGGGAGATGAACCCATCATCAACCCAAGATAAGAGCCTGATTATCGTTTGAAATATGTTCAGTTTTTTCAGCTTTTTATCTATAGGCTCAAATGTTTTTACTTTGATACATGTGAGGTGAAATACAAGGAAACGTGGGCTCCCCAACATGCTTTTTCCTGAGAACTGTGTAGGTTTTTCCATATCTTACAGAGATTAGCAAGACATGTTGTCATAAGCCGGTGCCTAGAGGGTCTCACTGTGAAACTTTGAAATGTCTTCATTGCCTAGACTGGAAATTTTGGTTTGGGTAGAAAGCAAATCATGTTGTACCTGCAAATTATTGCCCAAATAAGCACATTTTTTTTTTAAAAATTACTTTTTTTAATTTACCCCTTCCATCATTGGAGAATCTCCTGGATACCAAAAGTCATTACCGAAAAAGCTCTGACCACTGAGAGAAAACAAAGAATTCATGATACTGGTAATTAAAAAATTACTGCAATAAAGTAGTTTAGCAAAATGTGTTTCCACAAATTATGTGAATTTTCAAGAAGCTAAATTTGATTCTATTCATGCAACATACACTAAGATCAGCATATTGCAGTGCTGATCGCCAGTTTTCTCAACTGAGTTTTATCGAACTTAGCATTATGTAAATGTCAATAAAAGATTAATTCAAACACACAGAACCTAGAGAAATAAAAAAATACCAAATCCTAAAGCCTAAAGTACCAATCATTTGAAAAATTATTAAGCCCTCTCCTTGATGACTGTAAATACCAATGAATTACCTTACCTGATCAAAAAAGGAGCCCTGTATTGCTTCCCTGAACTAATTAATTGCAGATGATTTTAAGCTTGCAAATAAAACAATTATACTGTATCTTTCAAGGGATAGAATTTTAAAGTGGCAGAAAAGATGCTCTGCAAGAGACTACTCCAAGTAATAAAGTTTCTAAGATCAACCTACCATTCATATAAGAATACCTGATGTTTTGTTGTGATGTTAAGGCACAATGCCATGTCTGCGGGAATGCATATTGGTGGCTTGTTTGAGAGTTGCTGGGCAACAATCCACCTTGAAACTGCTGGCCATTGGGTAGTGCAGAATCAAACCCCCAAGTTGAATGGTAAACTCTGTTTTCTGGTGGTTGGCCCAACCAGTCTGATAGGAAGTAGGAATAGACAAAAAAACACAAGCAAAAGAGATCACAATTCTCTTGCAGAAAGCTGCTGCATACATAACAAAACAGGTTTGTTAACACCATCTGTAATGGAGCAAAATTGTTCTGAAAGCCAATCACAAACTAAAAATATTGAAATAAACCTTCCTGCCAAACATAATCCTTTTAGCAATGTGTTCTTATTTAGAGAGAGGAGTGCTGCCCAAAGTAGCAGGGGTGGGGTGGGGAGGGGACAATGATCTTTACCCAGGGAACATGGTGGAGCCACACATATTTATGAGTAGGAGTTAGGGTGAAGTTAGGTGAATTCAAGCGTGGTGTCCCCCTTTAAATTAGTCACCATAAAGTGGCCTTGGAGCAACTGTCTTAAAAGTACCTTTTCTAGAAGCCACAGAATCAATCAGAGGATGAGGTGTCGATACCCTGGGCTGACAAGGGACAGGTGTGAGAACTTTGCAGTCAGGCTCTAGATACACTGATTGGGATGCTGATGGTGACAGGGGAGGTGATAGAATCGTATCAGAACACTCAAATGGTACTGGTAACGTCAAAACGTTGTACTGCTGTCCAGAAAAGAAAACAAGAACAAAAAAAGAAGAGCTCAGATATGTCAGCACAGGTTTCCGGTTTTAATTTTATGTTGTTCTACAATGAACCATTAGATTGTAGGGATTACAGGGGATTGTCATTTTTTTGTTTGCTCTTTGTTAAATAACCGATGCATAATGATCGTTGATGAAAAGAAAAGAGAAATGCTGGTCTCTGAAGTAGCTGGTAAAAAAGGTTCAATGTCTTTTCGTGGCTGAAAAGCACGAAACAGCACGCCTGAATATAATAGTTATTGGAACGCCATGGAAACAGATAGTCCATCTAGTCAATGCTGATTTTAACGTCATTACCAGTAAGCTTATTATTTCAGTATTTTATTCCGAGTATGACATATTCATACTCGGAACTAGCCTCGACTGGATTCTTTTGGACCCCCGGACAGAAGATGCGATTAGAATATACAAACTTGAAAAATAACACAAAGAGCAATGAAAGGCAACCAACGAGACGGATTGAAATGTTTTTATCTTTACACCCACGCACTGCTGTCAGACAAATTCCTCCAGTGAAATGAGCTTAATTAGTGACAAAATTATTTAAGCTTAATTCCAATTTGAAAACTAAAGCGGCTGAAACAAAGGCCAAGTGCTTGAAATTATCATGATTTTCAGGCAGATGCCCTAGTATGATCTGGTATAAGCGGCGAGAATATTTATCATCTCCCTACCGATTTTTTTTCAGTTTTCGAGACACGCGCGCCATTTCTGCAAGTCATCAGCGAGGTTCTTGCGGAGCTAATCACACCTGCTTAACACAAATTCCTGCCAAAAAATCGATCAACACCATCAAAATACATAGCCTACGAACATACCAAATTCCGACAGGATTCTGATATTGCCACAGTATGAAAATCTCTCTCACTTTGACCAAACATTTTCAACTTCCTTTGCACATGTTCGGAGTTGTTCATTACAGCGCGTGATCGAAAGCGGGAATTGTTGAGTGACAGCTGTCAATTTCCAATGGTCCACCTTCACTGGACTGAAAAGGCACACCGTATTTTTTCTTGAAACTTTCGTCGTAAAATCAAAGGGCATTCCAGGATTTTGTGGTTTGCAGGAGCTAGTAATGCTTGGGTCTGATGGTAAGCAAAAACCGGTACTGCGTTGCGCGAAATAGAACGAAGAAAGAGCGACATTCAGTATGAAATCAGGCCCCCGTTTTTCAAAGGGCGGATTAACTTAATCGTAAATCCTGCTCAAAAGTCCATACTAGTAGCGGAGCTCCGCGCGCGCCGAAGGCCACCATAGTTAAGAAAATATGGTAACCCATCGATGTGAGAAATTTGGTTTTAGAGCCATGACGTCATGAACGTCCGTACGTACAACGTCCGTCCGTCCGTCCGCCCCTTCATGTGTGCCAATGTGACCAGTACACGTAACCATATCACGGGCTCAAGTTTAGAGCTCATCCAGGAGGCAATACTCCATTTGACACTGTAACTAGTTTACAGCATACATCTGATAATTGGACATCAATGTTATGGTCAATTGACACCTGTCAAAACAAGATATCCGCTGACCAGTATCACGTGACTATATAACCGGCTCAAGTTAGACCTTATCGAGGTCAGCTGTTTTTTTTAAGTTGACCGCTGACCAGGGACTGGTTTTTGATTGGATCGCAGGCTCAAGCCGGGTCAGACACTCACACACACACCTGATCGAGGCTTAATTTTCGCGCTCTTTCTGTGGCTCGACGCGGCTACACAGCCAAGCTACGTCAGCAAAGCTCTTGACAGTCGATGCTTTTTGTGTTCAGGTACATACATACATACTTTTTTTAAGGTATCATAAACAAAAACACAAATAATAATAACCTAAAAAGGAAGTTTAAGAGGTTAACCCTATGTGAATAAACTTCCAGAAATAAAAGTTTAAAATATATGAATAAAATCTAAGATGGGTAAAAACCTAAGAAATACGCATGTGTGATTTAAGAGCTATTTTAAAACGTCTTAAATTTCCTATCTCAACAACATTGGCAGGCAGGTTATTCCATTCGCGAATAATTTTGACAAAGAAAGAATATTTATAACAATTACAGTTCGCCGATTTAACTTGCAGTTTGTAATTGTGATTGGATCTGATTCGTTTTGAAGCAAACTCAAAAAAATCACGAAAACAAAGGCTATTCAATCCGAATACAAGTTTATAGCATTCAATCAAAGAAAAATATAGCCTTCTATCAGTCAACTGCAACCAACGCAACATTTCACAGCGATCTTCATATGACATCTCTCCCCTTCGCTGACCTACGGCCAATCGAGAAGCTTTTCTCTGAACTTTCTCTAAGAGAACAATATTCTTAACCAAGGCAAGGGCACCATACAGGGAAAGCGTACTCAAGGATTGGTCTCACAAGAGCCTTGTACAATGTGGAAAAGATTTCTTTGTTTGCAGAACCGATTGTTCGCTTAATTAGACCAAGAACTTTATTGGCCTTATTGACTACCTCAACAACGTGTAAAGTCCACGAGAGGTCATGTGAAATTGTGATGCCGAGGTCTTTTACAGTACTCACTGAGCTTAAATGTTCTCCACACGGGACGAGGGAGTAATGTGGAACAGATTTATCGCGATTATGTGTCACTCGCATAATTTCACATTTGTTCGCATTGAAGTTTAACTGCCAGGCCTCAGACCAACTCTTAAGGTGGAATAAGTCGGACTGAAGGATGTCAGTGTCTCTAACTATGTCGGAGATCTCTCTGTAAACCTTGGTATCATCCGCATACAGTTTAACCGTTGATGAAATTCCTGATGAAATATCATTTACATATAAAATAAATAAAACGGGTCCAAGGATTGTTCCCTGGGGTACTCCTGACAAAACTGGAGTCCAGGACTTCGTATCACGACGCATTGCATCCGGCCACTTAAAAAATTTCGAAACCACTGGAGAGCACTACCGTCGATACCGTGGCGCTCAAGCTTAAAACGTTCATGCGGTACACTGTCAAACGCCTTGGAAAAATCCAAAAAGGCGATGTCAGTTGGCTTTCTGTTGTTACGTGATTTCGCCCAATCGTCGTAACAAGAAAGAAGCTCCAAAAGCGTTGATCGGCTCTCCATATAAGCGAACTGGTTTATGTTTTGCCAAAAATCCATCACTCGAGACTTTACGATTTTCTCCGCGATCTTGCACACTACTGATGTTAATGAGATCTGGCGATAGTTATTCCTGTCAGTCTTATTGCCTTTTTTGAACAAAGGTGTGATGTTAGCGAGTTTCCAGAGATGTGGCAGTTTGCCTGTTGAAAAAGACTTGTTAAAGAAAAAACACAGAGGTGATGACAAAACACTCGCACATTCCTTCAAAATGCGAGGTGGTAGGTTGTCAGGTCCAGGCGACTTGAAGATATTTAAGTTTTCTAACATCTTTTCTACTTCCTTTGTGTTACAGAGAATGTTTGAAAGTTTACTGTTGGTGGTGACATATTCAAATTCGGGAAAATTATCGCAATCCTCTGATGTAAACACAGAGGAGAAAAAGTCATTCATACTTTCAACAATGCTAAGATCATTTGAAAGAGTAACGCCGTCCACATTAAGTGAAACGAGATTATTTGACCCTTTACGCATAGATTTTACAAAGCTTCAAAACGGCTTGGGATTGTTGTTAGTAGCAAGCTCATCAGCCAGGTCATTGATGTAGTTCCGCTTCGCTGCATTACACGCTTTTTTAACAGAGTTATTTAAAGTGCGATATCTCATCCACAAGAGATCAGAGTTTACTCGCTTTGCTTTCCTGAAAAGAGATTTTTTCTTCTGGCAGAGCTTAAGGAGCTCCTTTGAAATCCAGGGGGGATTAAATTTATTGTTGTGTCGCCGCTTCGGAATACACTGGTCCACTGCCGCAAAAAATAAATCTAACCACGCCTGCCAATTATCATCCCAGTTGTCGTCGAAATATGCACAATGCCACGGTGTGTGTGAGAACAGCGATTTTAAATATTCCCAATCTGCCTTTCTATATGCATAAACAAGTTTCTTTGATTTACGTGGGCGGGGAAGGGATCCGGACAAATAAAAGGTTAAACAGCGATGGTCTGAAAAGAGTTCCCCTACAGCTAGCTCGCGTACAAACTCAGCAGTCGTAAGCACGAGATCCAAAATATGGTAAAATTTAAGAATCCGATCCCACCAACGCGTCGGCCAACACGTCGGCCAACGCGTCGGCCGACACACCACCGACACACGACCGACACGTCGGCCAACACACTACCGACACGTCGGCCGACACACTACCGACGCGTTGGCCGACACACTACCGACACATTGGTCGAAACACTACCGACA
>OX421448.1:4517500-4542500 GCA_949126865.1 Montipora capitata | reverse complement strand
AGTGTAAAAGCTTGTCTGGGACACTCACGGTCCTCTAATGAGCGTCAACTGACACCACTGCGGTATTGATTAAGCCACACCTTTAAAACTCTTCATCATTTTCCACTTCCATCCTAATACTGTCCAAGAAACTTGAATTTCGTTTCTTCATTTTCTTCCGCTGCTTTTCAAAATTCTTCTTCTTGTCCTGTGAGAACAATGGTAGAGTGAGCTACGTTAACTGTCATCTTAAACCGCACACATCAACGTGATAACTTCATTGGGCGTACTGTGGTTGCCGTAAGGCAAATTTTGCAAAACAACAACGAGGCCCTCCCCGGGGGGTCCTTGTTCCCTTTAAACATTTGCTTTTGTTCCCTTACTCCCGAAATTACTTTCAAACTTGTTCCCAGCTTTTTGATCACTAAAATATATTGACATTGTTCCCCTGTTCCCCAGTTCAAATTAGCCATGTTGCCTTGTTCCCAAAAACCCCTGGGAGAGCCTCAACAATGTGCTGGCTGACAGAAAAAATTGTATGAAAGAAGCTTGAAAAAATCCAGGCTTGCCCTGTTCGAAGCCTGGATTTTTCCAGGCTTCTTTCGCAACTGTGTTCAAGTTGCTTCATAACTGTAATGATCATTTCCTTTCTTCTCGCGAGTTTCTTTGATATCTTTGATCACATTCGAAAAAATGGCAAAAAGAACATTCCCTTTTATTAAAAAATGAACTACGGATATCAGATTTCAAGCATTTTCATTGGCTCGCCGGACACAGGTTATCAGTTCATATACCCGCTCTACCTAATATGGTCAAGGAATGCGTCAGTAATAAAGCGAGCTGAAAACAGTTTTGCAGCTCTAAGAAAAACTGCCGACAAAAGCCGTTTTGGGCGGGAATTTTCCGAGGCAGAAATCGATGCTTCAGTGGCAGAGTTATTGATCCTGGAGTTTTTAATAAAACACTTATTCTACTCGGGCTTTCTGGATATAAAATGATTATAACCAACTCGGCGCTACGCGCCTCGTTGGTTATCAATCACTTCGGATCCAGCGCGTCCTCGTAGAATAATCGTTAAATATATCACTTCTGTGCTGATTAAGCCGCATCCACGGTTCGAACTCTTTTTAGGAGAAAAGAGTGAGGGAAAACTGAATCAGACCAAACATTGACGTTTACTTCTTTTCAAATTAAAAATAAAACAAAATAATTTTCACGTTGCTTATCTGCCACCGAGAAACAACTTTTTTTTTGTAAAAGACACATTTCAAGAACGCTCTCGCAACAAACGCAATATGCAAAGACTTAAAATTTCTCCATTTTATGTCAGTTGAATTTCAAGGGATATTTAGGGACTTTATGACGTCTTTTTAAGACGCGAGTGAATCCGCATGAGATACATAATGACTGATATTTAGTGGCTGCTTTCTTTCTGACAAATTTAACGTGGGCACCAAAGATACTTTTCAATCCATTTCTCTTGAAACCAATCAATATTCACGTAAAATTTTACCAACGTCAATGCCCACCTCTATTGTAGTTATGAAATCAGTTCTGGCTCGTGATGCTGAATCGGGTCGTTCCCTTCCTGAGCTGGGCCGCTGTCTCGACGCAGAATTTGGTCGCGTGTCCTTCATCCCTTCCATTGTCACGTCCTCCTGCAAATCGGAAGATCTTTGTCAAGTCCTGATCTGCTTAGTTACAAAAATCCCGTTAAAGCTGGTATCATTATTATCAGAAAATATGCGAGTTTTTGGGTAAAAAAGTACACAAAAAAAGTTGAATGAAAAAGTCAAGTGAAGCTATGATCCTCGCAGTTATCACCGCAGTGCGTGGAGAGCCCCGAAAAATTCAGGACTTCAACGCGGGTTTGAACCCGTGACCTCAAGATACCGGTTCACTTCTGATTGGTTGAAAAAGTGGCGCCAGAACTTTGAACCAATCACTGAGTGAAGTAATTATAAACCAAAGCAATTCGCTAATTACTTTCGACACTCAATTGAAAACCGCTTTAACAGTTTCGTCTTTTTAATTGCAGTGCTGAAGGCTTTATTCGTCTTAACATTGTGCCCGCAAGGCTCATAGACTCACATGAACATATCTGATCGGAAATCCATGCATTTAGAGGGGCGAATTGGACTCTTCTAAACATGGAGCGTTTCTCATATGTCGTCGCTAAAGGCTGTTTTGTGATGGAAGATTTTATGTTCTTCCATGAAATCTTTTGAACTTGTGGTACCGCGGGGTCAAAAGATACCGCGCGATTTTCTGCAGTATTTTGCTAATGCCTATTACTCAATTCCGGGTAAAACCGGCTTCAAAACCGGTTTGCTTCACGAACGGTTGTAGAAGGCTGCGTAACAATGAAAACGGTTGGATCCGCAGAGCTTTTCATTTTGCCAAGAATCGTCACGCGAGAGACTATGTTAGCCGGGAAGTTAAGGGTTAAGTGTGAAAAACAAACGAAATGGCGTTCGAAAATATATCTTTTATTCCTATGTGTTAATGAAGAAACCCAATGTGGAAGATGTATACCTCTAATAACGGACACCTGACTCAAACAGCTACAAATTTGACAGTGAAACATCGAAACCTACTCCTTTTCATTGTGGCCAACCCTAAACAACACTGAAACAACACTTCACCATGACTAATCTAGTCCCGGGTTGAGGATTAGTGGAGTGACGTTGGTTTTTACTGACCTCGGTATCACTTATCCAGCTGTCCTCTCCGCTCTCGAGGCCACCCACTCCACTATCTGACACTTTCGATGGCACTCCATCTTGATCACTGCCCACAGAATCAACACTGCAAGAGCAAAGTAAGAGCCATTTGACACATACTAGCCTTTCTTTGAGAACTTCGTACAGGCTCATGGACAGCCACCAGTGGTATTGAAAAGAAAAACACACCCTCCTAGGGTTTAGGTTGCGATTTAAGCAATAGAGGAGGTTTTCCGTATTTCCATAGCCTCATCTAAACACTCGGGGAGTTGGGAGAATTCTCGACAGTTATGCAACCCGAGACGCAGTCGAGGGTTTGCATAACTGTCGAGAATTGAAGATAAATGAAGGAAAATGCTGGTTTTTTTACTTCTTGATTGAAACAGATTTTCTTGATACACGCTCATATTTCCTCCCAGCCAATCAAAACGCGCGTCTGACATAACCAATCAAAATTCGTGTAATGTCACAGCCGTGTTTCCATACTCTCATCTAAACACAGCTATTGACCAATGAGATTGCGCGTAATATCCTAATTATTTTATAAAAATAATATGATGCATTAAGGACATTCGTGAACAACTTCGTCAGAAAATGAGGGGAAGGATGAAATCGCTTAAAACGATTTAAATTTCACTTGTTGGTTCTACTAAGGTCAGTTTTAAGACCACGTTGACGCTTTTGGGGAGTTTTTCGATATCATTGAATAAAACGAAACAACTGCACAAAGTCGGCACCAAGCGCGCAAAAATTCGTATGCGCTTGGGAAGTCTCACGCCCCGTCCACACTACTGCGTTTCCGAAAACCTCCGGATCCCTGAAAGCGGATAAAACGATCCACGTTCACACTAGCGTTTTCACATTGTATTCAGCCGTCCACACTAGACACGGAGATCTTGGCGTGCGAGAAAGTGAGGCATACAAAAAGAATATGACATCACGCGTATTCGAAAACCTCCGTTTTTGCCGTCACACTACAACGATAGACCTCCGTTTTCAAAAGCGTTTTCGAAAACCTCCGTTTCGTGGACCTCCGTTTTCGATCGTTTAGTGTGGACGGTCATATATAAAAGGAGGTTTTCGAAAACGCATTAGTGTGGACGGGGCCTCGGATGCTGTTGGTTTTGTTGTGATTGTCCGAGAAGAGTCCTGGTGATTTTTCGGACGTAAACAACTGGACCCGAGAATTTCTTTCTCACGGAAAGAAAATAACACTGTGCGATCTATGAGTCTTGTATTTCTCTATCTAACCTTTTTCTTCTCTTGCTCTCGCTTGTCATTAGCTGAGCGAGTGTACTATCCTGACGTGTCAACTCTTTTTCTAAAGAAGACAAAATTGGACCGTTAATTTCTTGCTCATGCAACAAAATAAAACCACAAGCTAACAGAAAAAAGAAGACTTCGCAAACTTACTAAATTTTCTCAAGAGCTTAACCAAGTCTTCATGCCCATATTCCTAAAATCGAGAAACAACAACCACTAAGAACAATCATTTCTTGGCAAGCACTCCGGTATTCAACGTACAATATTTGACATAGAAGGCCAAATTACTCAATTCTTATTGGTTGGCAATCGAGGAGGGCTTTTTACCTTAATACAAGGAACACAAGGCCGTATTACTGAAATGCTACCGGCTAGTTCGTTCCTTGGTTATGGTTCTTAAATTTGGTGAATTTTGTCAACAAAATGGATGACTCAGCTTACTTGCGTTTCGCTTAGTGTAGTTAACGAAGAGATGATAAACAAATTGAAAACTGCTAGAAATCATGAAAACACTAGAAAAAATGGAAATTTGTGGCTTTCTGTTTTCAATAAATGGGCGGCAAAGATAAAGGTAAAGGTAAAGTAACTTTATTTAACGTCGGTAGTTCCTTCAGCTACGAGGCTGGTATCAATGGAAGCCGACGGTGCGCTCTTTACCCCCCTTCCTCTGTCAGTGCTCCGTTTTACGGATATTTAAAGCTATCGATACACGGATCAGAGGAAAGTCGAAACAGACGTTGAAGTCACCGAGGATCGAACCGGGGACCTCTCGCTCCGAAAGCCGCGCAAGAGCCATCTGAGCCACGACTGCTCCTCGACTCTTTACTGACTCTTTACTGAACTTGAACGGCTTGCAAAGTTTGAAATTTGGCCCTCTTAAATTATAAAAAAGTAATTGTATGGGTTACTCGTAAAATTAAGGATTAATTTCACTCCAGTTTTCAAAACCGTTTTGAAGATGGTCTCATCATGACGCTATTCAAGCAACTTTATCAAAACGTTGAAAACACTTGTGAAATCAATCCTTACTTTCACTCGGCACCACATGATTACCTACACTTAACACCAGTTGCTTAGAACATTTTACATGTGTTCCTTTAAAATCATGCAGCGTTCAAAATATATTGCAAATGGTGAACAAATTAAATATTCTTATTTCAAGACGACCATTTCGAAACTGACTTGGTCGGGAATCTACGGTTACCAAAAGGTCCCAGATTCAATAACGAGACAAAAAACTTTGATTACTTGGCAAACCCTCAATCAAGTTGTATGCTGCAGAAAACGTAAAAATGCAAGATTTACCTCGGCGATGTCCAGCGGTGTCCGTCCGTTGTTATCGACAACGTCCACTTTTGCTCTGTTTGTAACAAGCCACTTGACGCACTCAATATATCCACTACAACACAGGACAAGACAAATAAATCGGATTTGTACAGCTTAACGACTAGCTTTAATAGTTAACACACTCACAATTTTCATAATCAGAAACAAATTGTACGGGAGGCCCCAAACACATGTCCAGACGCGCCCTCGTTTTTTTCCCCCGCCAATTAGTTTCAGCTTCTTTGTGTTTGTATTTATTAACAACGGCCGCTTATCAAATTTTGCTCGAGGTTTTGAAATAATTTCTTTGACTTGGTTATAGGTTTTTACAGACATAACAAAACAACAGCATAGAAAACAGAAGGAGATAATACAGGTGGAGATCATACAGGGGGAAATCATATAGAGGAAGATCATATAGGGGGCAATCATATAGAGGGAGATCATATAGAGGGAGATCATATAAGGGGGTCATATAGGGGGAGATCATATAGGGGAAGATCATATAGGGGAAGATCATATAGGGGAAGATCATATAGGGGGCGATCATATAGAGGGAGATCATATAGAGGGAGATCATATAGGGGGAGATCATATAGGGGAAGTCAGGGTGGTTTAGTGGTCATCAACCGCGCCTCCCACCTCTGTGACCCAGGTTAACTCTGGCCTCGGGTCGTATGTGGGCTGAGTTTCAGTCGATCTCAATCTGACTCCAAAGGTTTTTCTCCGGGTACTCCGGTTTTCCTCCCTAATCAAAATCGACTCCCTGTAACTTAACTCTTAAGTTTTACTTTAGTTTCCTCTTAGCTTGAGAAACTCATGGTGGCTTGAACATGCAAATTTTCTTTTTCGTTGTCCAAAATATTATTTTGTTCTGTTTAAAAAATACATCACGTGTTGCTGCACTTTCCAAAGAAAAATATTTGAATATATATCCTCAAGCAACCATGTGGCAACTTCCTTTAACAAACGGGTTACCTCATGCAGGCAAGATGGAGTGGAGTGAACTCATCCACTGTTCTACAACTTAATGTGCTTCCCATAGCTGAAAGAATCTAAAAATACAACAAAAAAAGGTTGCAACATAATTGGATCACAGCTTGATAACACACCGGATTGTTCGTAGCCCATGTCGCACGGGTGTCGCCTCGCGTGTCTCGAAACTCGCACGCGCGCCTCTCTACTTTGACTACCACTGTGATGCTTATGACATTGACTGTCAATCGCTGTCAATAGGGATGATATATGTTTACAAACATTGCTTTTGTTATTCAAATGTGCCAACCACAGGAAAAAAAAGACCCTTTGTTTCGACAGACATTGAGGCTCTGGTTGGCACATTAATGACAATAAGTGACGTCAACGATATCTTCGTTATAGCGTTTTTTCCTTCAACTCACCATCATGCAGTTGACGTGCCCATTCATGGCCGCCAAATGCATCGCGGTATAGCCAGTTGGTGTCTCCTCTGCCAGGCCTACACCACTAACTGCAAGCCACTTGACACAGTCCAGCCTACCATTGGCTGCGGCTATATGAAGCGGGTTCATTCCCCGCTCATCCACTTTGTTCTTCACCTCTGGCATCACGTTTATCAGTTCTTTGATTCGCTCAATATCTCCAGTCCTGGCGGCATCGTGAATTGAAATGCCTACAAAGAGAGCAAAGTTAAAATAACTTGAATTGGACACGTAATACTCAGGATTTATCTGTCTGAGTTTGTCTAATGCACGGAATGTTAAAGGCACACCTTCAACCGACAGGCATTGCGTGCCGCGGAACAAGTTTCATATATGAAAATCCCGTCAAAGTTGAAATTCATCAAATCAGATCCCTACGTTAAGCAAAATTTTCATTACAAAATTTCCATAGCAAAAACAAAAGGTCGAAAAGCTTGTCGATTAAGGGTGGTTAATCACGAACCACACTCAACCCGGTATTCTTAGCCAAATCTGAAGGTCGATAATATAACTTATACAAGGAACAATTTGTGCATGTATATATGTATGTCTACTTAACTGACCACCCACTCCCCTGTGGGGCTTTTCAGGGCCAATGAAACAAATTATTGAAATAGAGCGAGTTTCAATCGAATGCCGTAAAACCAAAACCAAAGTAAATTTGGCCAATCAAAAAGGATGGAGACAATCCAGCAAACCAATCAAACTCGAAGTAATTACATGCAGCCGACACCACGCGCGGGAAATGTGAACGCGCAAGCCACAATTGGTTTTGGTTTCACTTCTGATTGGTTGAAAAAGTGGCGCGAGAACTTTGAACCAATCACTGAGTGAAGTAATCATAAACCAAAGCAATTCGCTAATTACTTTCGACACTCAGAAAACAAATCAGTACGAATCCTAAGTGGAAGGAGGCGGACCAGTTTGCCATTTACAAGCGGTGCAGCCGAGAAGTTGAACAGCAAACCACTCTGCGGTACTTCAGCTAGAGGTCAGAGCAGTATCTGATACCAGGAACAGCGCCTTAACCACTCGCCTATGGCCCTGCTTTACGGGCAAAGTCAGGCATGGACCACAAGATCGAGAATGATGTGCGTTAAATGCTATACCAAACTGCCACCAAAAGCCGTAAATATACATCCAAGAACAAACCTTTTCTCAGGATATTTTCGCTCTCATGAATAGATTCTTTGTGACGTTGTCGTTCTTGCTCGTGTCTAGCGCGAATACCAGCCCTAAAGCCTTCGACAAATTCATCACTTTGAGCAGAAATAGGCCGCTCACGCTCATGCTATTGAAAAAGAAAAAACAGAAAGTATAATAAATGAGTTTCAAACACGCCGTGTTTCATTATCTTGGGGTGGTTTGCAATAGTTTCAAAATTAATTGTGCTATTTTTTTTATTTCATTGCTGCGCTTCGTGGCTGACCTCAATTGAGACCTTGCGCCATATCCTCATTCTCGTCACCAGAGCCTCGGATCTTGTCTCCCTCAGTCAAGAGAAGAGCTCTGGGGTCGAGATTGGCCATATCCTCAGCTATAGTCTATGGCAAAAACTAACGATGTCTTGCTGACACGAGCTTTTCTGCGCTAGAGCCGGTAGTATGCGCTTCCTTTGCCTTTTGCCAGAAAGGATGAGAGGAGAGAACACATCCACTATAAATGGGCCTCTTCCGATAATTTCTTTTTCAATCTAAATTCAGTTAGCCCGCGGTCATGATGCGCGGGTATTTTAAGCAAGACACGTGATTCGTTAGTTTTAATTACGTCATTAAAATTCGAGACCAAAATAACTTTCACCTCGTGGGGCACGGGGATGTGTTCTCTCCCCTGTCTTGCCCTTGTGCATGATAGGCTCATTCAGTTGTGTATTTCTTCAGTTTAAATACTGACCTGTGGTTTCGTGTCTCCAGTAAACTCCACCCGTGGTTCCTCCTCGTCTTCCATATCTCCCTGTTCCTCTCTTTCAGCCTTCGGCTCTTTATCCTCTTTCTGCTCCTCTTCATCTTCTTCCTTCTCCTCCCCATCGCTTTTATCCTCTTCGTCTTCTTTCTCAACTCTCGTCTTTACTTCACTTTCCTCGTCTTCTTCTTCTTCCTCTTCTTCGGACCCAGATTCCTGTCTTGCAGACTCCAGCTTTGTTTTTCCCCCGGTCTCTTTACCCGCCAAAAACGATGACACAGCGTTTGAAATAAGTTTTTTACTACTTGAGCTTACGTCTTTGTTCTTCTCTTCTTGTTCGCTTTCATTCGCGCTAACATCCTCCTTATCTAATCGGTGTTTTTCAGAGTCCGAAAATTCGCTTTCGCTTTCTTCATTGTCTTCGGGTTCGAAAAACTTCTCGTCATCTGGTTCGTCTTCTCTCTCGCTGATATCAAATAAGGTTTCAGCCTTAATTGATACTAAGCCATCTTCATTGGTTTTGCTTTTCTCTATTATTGGCGGTGGGGCTTCTACTGGAGGCTTCACTTTGAGCGGTTCTTCCTTTCTTCTCGATTTACTTTTCACTTCTCGCAATTCAGGAATGGGAACATCATCGTCCTCACCGCTTGAGAAGCTCTCACTTTCGCTGATGCTCTTATAGAAGTCGTCGCCTCGTCTTTCGTCGATTCTTGGTAAAGCAGCGACAAGATGTGACGCTTTTTATAAAGGGAAAGAAAGTAGAGTTAACCGAAGAGCTATTCGACTAAAGTAGGCTACCAGTTATCTCGCCACCGGAATTCCCGCCATTAGCCAGCCAACTCGCCACTAAGTGTTCTCCGCTCTTGAAGCACACTTGTCGGAGCTTGAAACAACCGTGAAACAATAAGTTCTCAACTCGGCAATAGCATAGATACAGAAATCGCTCATCACTCATAAAACAACATAACTGAGTCAAAATCGAGTACAATTGAATATTGTTCAATCCACCAAGAGATTGACGTTTGATTTACCTGGAAAAACATCGCTCAATGAAAGGTCTCGAATAATCTGTCCATCATCGTCCCGTGATGATAACCATCTGTAATTTAAAGAAAAAAAAATGTTACGAAAGAGACGCGTAGAGCAATACAGGAACAAAGGCAGGAAAAAGCCCACAGTAGAAAGGAAAATACTGTTCCTCTGTGTCAGCAAGGTTTAAATTCTACAAAAGGAATGTAAATCCGTCAAAGGAACAATATTTGCAAAGTTTTTACTCACCGGAAGCACGGAAATTCGAAGGCTCGCGTTGCTTCCGGGCCTTCCTTGATGAAAACCTTGTCCAGAAACCAGCCGTAACCTTAAAATATCAAAGCAAAAAATGCTGCATGGGTGCTGAAACGACTTGAAAATAAAGATGCAAATATTTCGTAGCCAGAAGGGGTGAGCCTCTTCGTTAGAAGGGCCGGAAACTTGCCGTGCAGTCCTGTGATACATATATTACACTCTTCCTTTTTTTAATTTTTCTTGTTATGTTTCACTTTTTGTTTGTTCACGTTTTTTTGCCTATGATTTTTCTTGATTGAATTTCAATATTCAAAATTCGCACAATTTCGATTCAATTTGTAAAGCGTAGTTTTTAACGTAATTTTGCAACGCATTTACGTAACTTCAAATTTAAAGTCCAAACCGTACAACTAAAGATGACATTGGAATGTCGAAACATCCACCTTTTGAAATTATTTGTCGAACTGCTATTCTACAGATGAAAGACCATACCATAATCTCGACTTACCTAACTTGGTTTCACTGTGACCGATTCTAATACTTGACAATTTTCCAAGGAAAACGGAATCCACGGAAAATATATCCACCTAAAGAGAGAATAGAGATAACTTGATCGACGCTTATACTAACGTGCAAAACAGGCAAAAAGAATATTGTGATCAATCCTCTCTTCGTTTCATCTAATAGGGTTAACAATTTCCATCTCAGTAATTCATTTCAGTAGCAAGAATGAACCGTTTCCACAATTTCAGTGCTAACAGTAAAGCGGGTTAATTGTCAGCTGATCCTAGTTTAATGGCCTGGCTCCCACGGGTCTCTTATAGTTCAGTGGTAGAGCATCCGAACTAGCAATCGGAAGGTTGTCGTAGGTTCCGACTCCTGCAAAGTAGCAAATTTTTCCGATCGGCCCCTTAAGCTCAGTGGTAGAGTTTCTGAAATAGTAATCGGAAGGTTGTCGTAGATTCGACTCCTGCAGAGGAGCATGGGATTTTTCCGATTAGCCCCTTAAGCTCGGTGGTAGAGCATCCGAACTAGTAATCGGAAGGTCGTCGTTAAGGTTCCGACTCCTGCAAAGTAGCAAATTTTTCCGATCGGCCCCTTAAGCTCAGTGGTAGAGTTTCTGAAATAGTAATCGGAAGGTTGTCGTAGATTCGACTCCTGCAGAGGAGCATGGGATTTTTCCGATTAGCCCCTTAAGCTCGGTGGTAGAGCATCCGAACTAGTAATCGGAAGGTCGTCGTTAAGGTTCCGACTCCTGCAAAGTAGCAAATTTTTCCGATCGGCCCCTTAAGCTCAGTGGTAGAGTTTCTGAAATAGTAATCGGAAGGTTGTCGTAGATTCGACTCCTGCAGAGGAGCATGGGATTTTTCCGATTAGCCCCTTAAGCTCGGTGGTAGAGCATCCGAACTAGTAATCGGAAGGTCGTCGTTAAGGTTCCGACTCCTGCAAAGTAGCAAATTTTTCCGATCGGCCCCTTAAGCTCAGTGGTAGAGTTTCTGAAATAATAATCGGAAGGTTGTCGTAGATTCGACTCCTGCAGAGGAGCATGGGATTTTTCCGATTAGCCCCTTAAGCTCGGTGGTAGAGCATCCGAACTAGTAATCGGAAGGTCGTCGTTAAGGTTCCGACTCCTGCAAAGTAGCAAATTTTTCCGATCGGCCCCTTAAGCTCAGTGGTAGAGTTTCTGAAATAGTAATCGGAAGGTTGTCGTAGATTCGACTCCTGCAGAGGAGCATGGGATTTTTCCGATTAGCCCCTTAAGCTCGGTGGTAGAGCATCCGAACTAGTAATCGGAAGGTCGTCGTTAAGGTTCCGACTCCTGCAAAGTAGCAAATTTTTCCGATCGGCCCCTTAAGCTCAGTGGTAGAGTTTCTGAAATAGTAATCGGAAGGTTGTCGTAGATTCGACTCCTGCAAAGTAGCAAATTTTTCCGATCGGCCCCTTTAGCGCAGTGGTAGAGTTTCTGAAATAGTAATCGGAAGGTAATTAACTATTGGAGGGTAATGGGAAGTGCTTGTTTTCCTACCCAGGTATACCATGTGAGCGTTAGCCCTACTAATAGAATTGGGCCCACACAAAGACAGAGAAAAACTCTGACCATGGTGGGAATTGAACCCACGGCCTTCGGGTTAGATCACCGCTGCTCTACTTAGCTACAAGGGCAGACGGGAGCAGGTCGTGGGAATTTAAGATGTCACTTTCACGGCAATGAATATGTACAAGTACAAGGAGGGGTTATGTTTTTGGAAACGTTTCCTGTGTAGCCTCCCTTGGATCCGCTACTGTCTTCACATACTTAAAATGATCAAAACGTTTGCCCAGGAATATTTTATGCGGGAGAAAACGAATGATTTTTGAAGAATTTTAATCTGAAATGACAAGACTCCTGAGACAAAAAGTTTGGCACTGACCTGTCCTCTCTGAAACTTTGTCCTGTGTGTTCGTGACCGTAGAAGAGGCCTCTCCCCTGAACTGCCATACTCTCCAAACACTGTTAACTTTATTAAAGCTTTTGTTCCAGCACCAAGCTTGTCACCAGTAAGGACATAAACTTCATACGTGAGGACTAACAAGACAGAAGGTGGAAAAAATGAATGTAGATCATCCTCTTTTTCCATAGAGTTAGTAGAAAGGAATGGTTTGGGAAGACGACGAACGCCCTTAATATGTTTTTAATTACATTCTTGCTCTAATTTGTAGCAAACACAATAATTGTGAAGTGAAGATCGATTGATCATTGCAGTTTGAAAAAAGGTTACTGGAGCAGCAGATCAACCGGTAAAAAAGATTTTGCTAACATATTAATCTGTTATCTAACCTGTATGAGATCTGAGTCCAGTTTACAATGTCTTTCTTTTAGCCCCAAAGATAAGCAGTACCCTCTGAGGACCAGGGTGAAGAAACGTATGACACAAAAGACTTTTAATGGATGGTCTCAATTCATCGACCATCAGCAAACAATCTGCTTGCCTGACCCCAATCGTTTGCTGAGAAGGAAAGATGTGTGTCTAACAAGACAAGCGCATATTGGAAGCCAACCCTATAATCATTTAAGCCTGCATGGTTTTCACTAGCGCAAGCATAAACGCAAGCACAAGAGATTCGTGTCAAGTAAACACTCACCATAACGCAAAGCAGAAACACACGACACTGACACAAGGATTCACTTGTTTCATGTTCGCTGTTACAACGCGGCGCTGCGAGTGGGACCTGGAACAGGTCTTTTCCATTGGACGAACATCACAGCTTGCGTTGTGCTTGGGTTTCTTCCCGTTTTTACACAATGCAAGCGAACGCAAGCATACGCGCAAGCACTAGGAAAAGGAAAATCTTGACTAAAGCTTATGCTTGCGTCAGGCCCGTTTTCAAGGTGAAATAAGCGCTCTTATGCTTCCCCTTGTGCTTGCGTCGCTAGTGGAAACCCTGCAGGTGTCCTAGCGATTTTGGGCCTCCCCTGGATCTGAACCCCTGGGGGACTAAATCCCCCTTCGTGGATTTGGACCCCCCATTATGGCTTATTTTGACTGTTTATCGAGGCAGAGTTAGAGATTTTGCATTGGGGAAACTGACCGATACCATAAAGTATAAATCTTTGAGAAAAAGACTACGATTAGTTCATTTTTCAGTAAAGGTTGTTAAAGCATTCGCGGCGGCATTTCGTAGAGTAGACCTTTCTGACAGAAGCCAATTAAATCACGCACTAGAAACTCATTGAATTGTCATGTTAATTTTCTAATAAGGAGAAAAAGCAAAGTCAGACTTAAAGGGGCTAGGTCACGCTATTTCAGGTAATTTTGTTTAATTTTGTTAATTATGAGCTCTAAACGTCAAATTGGCAGAGCAAGAGTCTTTTCTTTGCAAAATCACGGCCACATAACAACTGAGGATGATTTTCCAGCTTTGTAAATGACACTTTGATATAGACTGATATAAATTTGAAGGTGGGCCGACGTTTTCAAATTTACCCAAATTCAATCCATTTCAATCCTCTCCAGTTTTGTCCATCCATGTCCCTTCTTCGCTTCCTTGTGTTTTGTTAGAGTTCTTCTATAGTTTTGAACAGTTATTTTGATATTTTAGTTAATTCTATGACCATTCGATCAGTGCTGAAATTGCCTAAAATTGCGTGACCTAGTCCCTTTAAGCTTCAGTTAAACTTGTTTTAAGCACGCACTGTAGCCTTTTCCTAAAGCGTTGTTTCTTTCATGATCTTTCTTTTTCTTCCATTTGATAGTTTGAAGGAGCGGCGCTTTCACAAAGGAGACGCCACTTTTTGAAGTGAAGCACTTGGTTGAAAAACGCATTCATTATAAAGAAGTTTACTTCATTACAAGGCTTCAGATGATATAGGAGAGGCAGTGAGGCCAAGTGGTTTGGGGGCTTGCCTTGAGATCCGGAGATCCCAGGTTCAAGACACGTTCTGACCACTCATTGAATTTGTTCCTGGAAGTCCCTGGTTTTACTTCTCGGCCGCACTTGTAAATAGCCAATTGGTTTGCCTCCGGCCAGTTGAGATTCTTAACATTTGGTGCTGTTTTCTGTTATTTTGTTCATTGTGTGTCATTGGCCCTGAAAAGCCCCTACGGGGAGTGGCCAATTAAGTATGTATTAGCCATATCAAAAATACCATAATTCTCTTAGTTTGTCCCACCAAAATTTTGCATAAGCATTGTTTTTATTTCTCTTGGGACCGAGGGGTCCAAATCCGCAGTGACACAGGTTTTACAACTTACATGTAGGTTTGGAGCGGTTTTCAATTGAGTGTCGAAAGTAATTAGATAATTACTTTGGTTTATGATTACTTCACTCAGTGATTGCTTCAAATTTCTCGCGGTGAGTTTTCCAACCAATAAGAAGTGAAACAAAAATCAATCGTTGCCCGCGCGTGCACATTTTCCCGCGCTTTGTGTCGGCTACATGTAATTACTTTGAGTTGAATGGTTTACTGGATTGTCTCCGTCCTTTTTGATTGGCCAAAGTAATTACTTTGGTTTTGGTTTTACGACACTCGATTGGCACTCGCTCTAAGGACAGCAATAACATTTCTTCCTTATTTTGGTGTAGGGAATTACCTTTGGGTTCAAGATCTCTATTTCTAGTCTGTGTCTCAGCAGAAAGAGGTGTTGAAGTTGGCATATCTGCTGTACTAGCCCCAGCTGTTGCTATCTCTGTGGACACGCTCACTTCACGGACTTCATCTGAGCTGTTTCTAGTGATTGGTAAGTGCCTTGGCAAGAAGATATGTCTGTCTATTGGCTCCAGATTTTCATCATCTTGTCTGATAGTTTGTGTACCTTCAATGTGTCAACAACCACAAGAAAAAGGAATAAATAAGGAATTCACAATCCTGACGAGTCAAAATTAATTACCACTACCACAAATGACTCTGTGAAACAATTACCTTCCTATTTAATAAAAATCCTAAAAATATATCATCTGCGTTAACCTGCTTTCTAGTGTCTTATATCATACAATAACAAAATGAAGAATCAGTAATCTCAACACCTACCCGGCGAATTCCACATCAAAGATTTAAAATCCATGCTTTCAAAGGTTTTTAAATGATTTCAAATTTCTAGACCCAAATATATGTATATAAAAAACAGACTTATAATTATATTGCAAGCTGAGTCTCTCTTTTGCTCTAGAATTGTTGAAACGAACAAGTACGTTTAACTTTCAAATACCGGTATTTGCGACCCGCAGTTTCAGCCATTTTAAAGTCTCCGTTTCAACGATTTTAGACTCTGAAGCTCAACTAAATAAACTTTGTATGTACACCTCAAAATTTTCCTGTTTCTTAAAATCCTCAAGAATGGAAAAGCACCTGTTCTTTGCAGACCTTTCCCACTCTACTAAGCCTTATGTATACCTGAATGGACGACTGTCTGTGTTGACATGTCAATCATGTCATGCGTGTGTTCCATCCATGACAGTCTTGGGGTTCCATGGGTCGATGATAACACTGTAGATCCTACACTATCAAAGTCCTCGTCATCATACGTTTCTTCTTCAGTTCCGGAAGCTTGCGACGTTCGTGCAACATTGGCTTTTTTAGATCTAGGGTCATCTGATTGGTGAATTGATGATGCCACAACACTGCTACCACGTCCTTCTAAATTCATGCAACCAACCAGGGATCTTCAAAATCACAGAATGAAAACATTAAAGTGCATGCTCCAAAACACATGCAAATCAAATAGAGAGAGTTTCAATCGAGTGTCGGTAAAACCAAAACCAAAGTAATTACTTTGGCCAATCAAAAAGGACCGAGACAATCCAGTAAACCAATCAAAACTCGAAGCAGTTAGATACACGTAGCCGACACAAAGCGCGGGAAAATGTGCACGCGCGAGCCACGATTGGTTTTGGTTTTGGTTTCACTTCTCATTGGTCGAAAAAATGGCGCGAGAACTATTAACCAATCACTGAGTGAAGTAATCATAAACCAAAGTACAGGTAATTATCTTATTATTTTCGGAACTCAATTGAAAACCCCTCTGGGAAACAATGATACGTTTCAATTTAGAAATGAAAACTTTATTAAAACTTCACCTAAAAAGGATTTCAAAAATTTAACAATCTATGTACAACTAAAATTAAGAAAATATATATGTAATATGTATATGCAGTTAATTATATGATCTTTTCAGTTGCTTCAGAGATTATTGCTTCGGTTACATCAACATTAAACTCCTGCCTGGGTGCTCTTGAACCTCTTATGCATAGCACAGCTGATCTTAGTAGGTTGAAGGAGAGTTTGGCTCTGAGCCAGCCAATCACAGTGCTGTAGCTCATGTGTTTGTTCTCAGAGACTTTGTGTGCGAGCTCAGCTAAGAAGCGCTCAGCTTCCCTTCCACTTCCGCAAACACGAGGGGGCTGAAGGAGCCGTGCTCAACCTCAATGATACGCTGATTGTAGTGCCTCTTTTTCTCTTTCTCGTTGGAAGTGAATACGGTTTCAAGTCTTTGGTTTAGGTGGCTCTTTGCAAATGGGTTAAAAACCCTTACATCAAAAAATGCACCTTGCCCCCTTTGCCAAAATCCTCGCGCACTAACATCTAGTTAGAATTTCTCCGTTTTTAATTTACCTACAACTTAATTTACCTACAACTTAAAGTTAAAGTACCTACAACTTAAAGTTCTTTCTTGATCTTTTAATAACTATGTTTGTTGATCTTTTAATAACTATGGATGTCTTTCATCTGTTTTGTCAATTGCCACACCATGCAGTATATCACATTAATCCATATTTGCACAAACAAGAAAAAGTTCTGCAAAAGGCCACCTTTAACCCTTTCCCTACTGAGATTAAGAATTATTATAGACTTTACTCCGTCTAACGCCAGCTCATTTTACTCATCATTTGGAGCCACTCTAGGTGTGAATGGGTTTACAACATCTAAGTCCACTTAAAAGCTGTCTCTTTTGATCAAGTGAATGATGAAGGGTTGGGTTAATAGTAAATAGGGTGTGGTCATAGGTTGGTATAGGGTCAGTTGTTCTCACGAAAACTACCAATTAAACATTAAAGGGGCAGTTTGACGCTATTTTAGTCAAACTTCAAAGTCCTAAAAGACGTCTTTGCATTCAATCAAGACCAAAAAATAATGCTGTACTGTAGTTTTGTTGCCAAGTTCTTTGTTGTTTGCAGCCAAGTATGTGGAGGATGGAAATGGATTGAAACTTGAAAACACTGTTTTGGAGACAGTGTCTTCAGAAAGTTGCCAAAAAGTAAATACAAACAGCTCTTTTTCCAATAAATATTTTGCTGCATGCTTATAATTGTTTCATAGTTTTGTAGATTTTTAATAATTTTATTGTAAGCCTTAATTTTTAATTATTTTAATCTTGTAATGAGGGCCACTAGTTTATTAGTAATTATATGCTATTTCATGCTACCCTCTTTAAATAAAGACTTTTAAATTACTTACTTACTTATTTACTTACTATAAATCTTCTCAGTGGGTTTCCAGGAATGTTGCCTGAGTGTGTGAACTACAGCACTAATTTAGATTTTTACCCAATTTTGACCAAAAATCAGCAAATTTAGCATGACAGACTTCCCCTTTAACAGCAACATGATAGCATTTCTCACCTGAGACGATCATCATCATCATCATCCTCACTTCGGGATCCTGTTGGCATGACAACATGAACACCACTCCTGCCTTGTTTACCTCCATTTCTATTTGTGGCTGATGACCTAAAAAATGTGGATTCAGGCCTTCTGTGTGGTGCTGATCCTGATCTAGGTTTGCCCTAAAACAAAATTTCCATTTATTTCTGGTAAATAATATGTATATACACATCTGCGAATGTATAACTAAGTACTTTTCTCTCCCTATTTGGACCCTATTTATGGGGTAGGATGAGAAAAGACCTTCGCTGCAAATCAAGCCTAGAATCTTTCAACACGGCAATTCGCAACATGGGCACAACAAAAGTTCTTGATGGTAGCTGTAAATGCCAGGCTTGTCTTTCCTGAGAGTTTTCTCATAAAGAATTGTTGTTACTTCTTGGTTCATAGCTTTTAATTCATTTTTAGTAATAAAAGTACATAGTTTTGCAATTGTGATAGTTTTATTGTTTCCCCAATTAACTAAATACTCCTGACATGTCAATAAACCGCACACCGGTGGCTCAGTTGGTTGAGCACCGGGCTGTCACACGGGAGGTCGTGAGTTCAAGTCCGGCCGGACTAACACTCACGGTCTTTAAATAACTGAGGAGAAAGTGCTGCCTTTGTAACGACATCTGCAAATGGTTAGACTTTCAAGTCTTCTCAGATAAGGACTATAAGCCGGAGGTCCCGTCTCACAACCCTTGGGTATATATAAAATCTGTGGGACGTTAAAGAACCCACACACTATTCGAGAAGAGTAGGGCATGGAGTTCTCGGTGTTGTGGTTTGATCTATGGATATAGGGGTTAGGACTTGCTACTTGGTGGCCTCCTTCCAGCTGGATTCTTATTTCGATTTTCATAATTCAGCGGAATTCATCTTCAAGCACCAATGGTCAAACTGTATTGTGGCTTCCAATCAAACTTCCGATGCCAACAACAGATGACAAAATCAATTGATGCATGACATAACCCACCAATCAGCATCTTTGGTTCCCACGGTATGTATTTGTACATTCAAACTAGACACCAATGGAAAGCGATGGAATTTGTACGAATCATTTACTGAAGAATTTCTTATTTAACATATCATAATGGTGTTCGAGCTGTAAACTACACACAAACTCTAATTCACTTTCCGGGGGCAGAGTCAATCTTACCGGCTATGTTCGGAAGATTGATTGACGAAAGCCAAAATGCAGTTTGGCGCTTAGCGCTTGAAGGCAAGACTCTGCAAAATTATGAAAATCGCAGTAATGCTGTTAAATTCATTTTAGTGGTTCATTCCCATACATAGCCTCACAACCACTGCATAAACCTAAATCAATGGAAATTTATTACAAACCTTTGGAGGGGCAGGTTTTGAAATTTTCTGTGAACATTCAAGCTTTAAAAATCACTTTGTATAAACCTAAATCAATGGAAATTTATTACAAACCTTTGGAGGGGCAGGTTTTGAAATTTTCCGCGAACATTCTGAATCTAGAAGAGGAACAAGACTGATATCATAAAAGACAAAAAGCCTATGATTCTATGATTCATTTGATACTATAACATGAATCATCAAATTCCAACATCAGTTAGAGGCTAATCCCTTCCAAGCATGTTTTTCAAATATCCAGTACAAACAAGCATGCAAGTGTAAGAGAAGGGTCTTGGTGTCAACTCGCATTGTATACTAAAGAATATCATTTAGAGATACAGACCCTTTTAGAGTTAGTATTGGATTCTTGCCTAAAAGTTATCTGGAATGCTGATTACATTAATAAATAATTTATTGATACTTATTACACAAAACAAATTAAATGTAAAACCTGAAGAGAATGACTCTGCTGCTCCTTTTCGCTGCTTTTCTCTCTTGAGTCTGGGTATATCCTATCATCAAGGAGAGATGAAGCAATCAAAAATCTCTTTTACGGGAAGAGTTCAACACCAGAAAGTAGAACATGCGGCATATTTTCTTCTGGGGATTTGTGGGACCAATGTTTTTATTTAACATATTTAAATACATGTTTGCCCCAAGAGCTCCCTGAAGAGGTTATCTTGGGGGCTTATACCTACATTAAACATACAACCTTTATAGTTCACATCATGAGTAAATTACACTTACACTATTAAGATAAAAAGGAACGATTTATGGTAATGAAAATGTGATGTTTTGATGATATCACTCTTTCACCCTTTAAGATTTATTTTACTCTGACATTAGAGCAGGATTTTGCGGAAATCTCAGTAATGATACAATGTGGATGTACCTTCTCAGTTGTCTGAAAGCCTTTGCTTTGTTTTTTGTTGGTAGGCAAGGCAACTGCTTCCTAAAATAAATGAACAAAAAAGTCGTAACCCTTAAGGTCTCGGTAAAGGAAAATGATGTGTCTCCGGAAAAAAAGAGTACTTGAAGATAGAAAAATCATATTGTTCATAAAAATGCTTCTAAGATGATGATGATGTTTCCGTGATGCAATGTGCATGAAATTGAGGTGAAGATGCAGTTTCGCTTCATGTACGCCTTCGCATTTTCTTCCTAGATTTTTCTCACCGTAAATCGCTTATGGCTTGTTATTAGTCATAAATGGCTAAATTTTCATCATCAAAATAATTTAACTTCTCAGAAAATGATGTGGCATAAATAAATTTGTGAATTTCAAGGACTTTTCAAGCCCTAATAAAGAAATCAAGTACTTTTCAAGGACCTCAACGTATTCAAGGACTTTTTAAGATGGGTACTAAAATTCAAGACCTTTTCAAGATTGTGCGAACCATGTAATAGATTGAATAATTTTTATCATTCTTATTTTGAGGCCTCAAACTCAGAACGACTGAGTTTGCTGCAGAAGCTCCTGCCCCTTTGCTTTATTGCGACAACAACCGCACTTTGTTGCTTTTAAGTCACAGATGAATGCACTCCAATACTGTGGGAGGAATTTTTGATATGTTAGGAATTGAAGGAAATATCACGCACCGAAGTAGACACTCATATTTCATACTTAATTCAGGCAGAAAAAGTGCTATAAAATCAGTCTCTGAAGACAAATGAAAAATTCCTCCATGGTACTTGGGGTAGTACAATCATCTATTAAAACTGAAAATGTGGAAGCGATATCTTAAAACCTGTCAGGACAGGAGGTTGGAGAAGTTGTAATTTTGGCGTCAAAATAAGCCTTAGAAAATCAAGGTTAAGGATTTTGCATGCAGTTCACGGGCTGAATAACTCCGCCCCCTACTTAAAAGCCAATTATGCTGAGCCAATCAGCGTTCGAGCACACGTTTAGGTAGCAGACCACACATGAATGCTGTCAATTGACACCTGATCCTTTCACACGAGTACACAAATGCTATAACTGTAGACATATATTTTACTGCTGACTCAATCACTTCTTTTAAACACTTAAAATTAAAAAATCCCCTTACTGTAGCAACAATGAGTTTGGATGCCATGTTAACAAGTCTCTCCCTTTCATCTCGACTAACATGCTGAGGCGGGGAACGCCTCAAGATTCTTCTGGGTTTTCCAACCACATTAAGAGGGATTTTCCTAAAATACAACAAAACAACCTTCATGTTACCAAAAATGCAAGGTACATTGAATAATAAATTATAGCATAAATAGACACTCAAGTGAAAGTGCATCAAACAAGATAAAAGGGTTGGCATGAAGAGTATTTCACAAAATTATATGCACATCTCAAGAGAAACAATTGGGAATACATGATTGTATAATGTGTCTATCTTAAAATGTGGCTATCTAATGCGCTGTCTATCTAATGCGCCTATCTTAGAGATTAGAAACTTGATCCAACGAGTCAACACCCATTGGCACTGACCCCAACTTGAACCCTGGCTTCAAGGCATACATGTATATTTAAGATCTCTTTTGTACCTAACATTCAAATTCTGGAGGTTAGTAGCATAAGTGGGAAGTGTAGGTCAATAAACCTGCTCTGTCAAGGCTTCTTTCCCCTTAACAGTAAAGTTCTAGTCCATAAACAAAAGCCATTTGCACATGGCATACTTTAATGTTACTTTTTACTATTAATAATAATACAGTACTAATATTTATTATTCAAGGTTAGGCATGTCTCATGAATGAGAACTGTCTCACCAGCATAAATTATTTTGCACATTACAAATTAAATAAGATCATACTTTGTGTGTGTGTGGTTGTGTGTGGGTGTGTGTTTCAAGAGACGAGTTGCAAAACTGCTTTCTTTAGGCTCCTACATTATAATTTGGGTTGCATTATACTGTCTGGCTTTCTTTCTGGGTTCTTTTACAGTTACCTAATTTTGGATATAATTAAAGTCACAATCCCATAACCCATAATCCACATAACAAATATCAATATAATTTCCTGTCCCATAAGGTTTAAAGGTCAAAAAAGGTTTTCCCTCATTGCAGAACTATATTTATAAGTTTGATATATCATGATAGAGTAAGCAGCTAGTCTAAAATCTCAGTAAATACTAAAGACTGACAGAGGTATATTACATTGGGTCTTTCCTGTGTGGAATTGATACTTATTCTCAGTCAAGTTACAACATTTGAGTTGCCATGTTGTCAAGAGCAACTTGCTTCGTTTCCAAGAAAATTTCCTAGGGCCTTGATGTCATGAGCTATGAAGCCTGCCATAAATCTACTGTTACCAGTTAAATGACATCAAAACCCGAAAAGTTACCCTTGGAAACGAAGCAAGTTGCCCTTTCAAGACAACATTGCAACTTAAATGCCAAACTTCAGAATCGTAGTAACTTAGAATCCTAGTAAGCAACACAAAGTCATTAAAGTCCAATAATAACTGCAGGCATGCAATAATGGTCACCTTTGTTTTGCACCTCGCTTTGTTTTCATGTACTGATCCACAGTAAGCAATGCTCGTGGTCGCTGTGGAGGTGGAGAGGGTTTGACAGTCTGAGGCAAGGCATACGGTGAAATAGGTCCAGGTTTGAGACGATAATCTACAGAGGCCATGGTCTCATCCACAAATCCTCGTACAGTACCTTCTCTTGCCCCTTGGTCCCGCACCGTATGCATCTTCTGCAACTGCCTTTTGACGTTGTTGTTACAAAAGTAGTGTTTTAAGCTTCTGTCGTGAATTCCATCATAGTCCAGAGTTGGACCCTGCATTTATATCAAGTAAAATGATACATGTGTGTAAAAGCCACAAAACAGTTACTGTTAAAAAAAACATGCAAAGTACTTGAAAGCAAATAAAACCCTGGATAAATGTACTCATTCACTTGTGATACAAGTCAAAGTTACAGGTGCTTTAAAAGTCAGATACCACACACAAACTTGTCCCAAATCATAATTTATCTAAAAAGTAAATATACATTTTACAGAATAAATTTGCCTTAGTGCATTAATTTTTCAAATTATAAAATGGACTGGGCCCAGTTGTTCAAAAGCTGATTTAATAACGCTAAAACCAGATTACAAAAACTTTACAGCAGAAGAAGTCAGTCTCTAAAAACAGATTAAAATAAGCAAAAGAAACTTTCACCAAAAAGTTGAAAACATGAACAAAAGTTTACACTAATCCTGGATTAAGGTAATCTGCTTTCGAACAACTGGGCCCTGATCGATAAGTGCACACATTACCAGCTGTGAAGCTATCCCTTCTGCTTGATTTAAACTATAAACTTAAGCCATGCAATAAACAACTTATTTACCAGGAACATTTGGTCTATACTGGAAAATCTTAAACCTTGGCCTCGCTGCATTGACCAAGCAAATACAGCAGACTGCCTCAGTTCATGATTTCAAGGTCTACCTCATTTCCTGTTAACAAGTAGTTAGTAATAATTATTTAGCTTAGTATAGCTATAAGATTTTACGTGCACACATGGCCAAAATTTCCAGTGACATATTTTACCTAAAAGTGCTTTAGCCTTCACAAGCATACACGTCCAAATTTGGTCACTAAACAACATAACGAATAGGAACATGTACACTGTACTAACTCAATCAAATACCCCCATGAAATAAACACTTCTGGTACAAGCAATGAATATTATTAACTAGGCCTTGTTCTTGCATAGATGCTGCCTTTAATTTATTCTTATCAGAGTAAACCTACATGTATATTATCAATTGAAAGCACTTTCAACACAGTTACAACTCAGCTTCATAACAACCCTTAATAAAAGGATGTAGTTTTGATTTGCAACTTTTTTGAAACCTGATTACCAACAAAGATTATGTAAGGTTAGTGTAAATATCTTACAGCTCTCAAAGGCACTGGATCTTGCTGAGGTAAACATGGTCCAGATAAATCAAAACCATCTTCTCTTCTTTGCACATCAAGGTAATATTTCCTTCAAAAAAAAAGTAAGTAAATAAAAAAAATAAATCTCCAGTTACATTGTAGGAACTGTAATTGTGACTCTAACTAGAAATATACATAATTTCAACAAATTTACCCTTATTATAACATAGTTATGCAAAGTTCAGTACAAATAGGTACTTAGAAGTTGACAGTCTTGACAATCTATTTATTATTGTCAATATGTAAGTCATACATTTCTTGAAGGTCATTATCAGAGTCTTTCTCCTCTGCCAGGAAATACAAGCAGGACGTATGGCAACGGTGTGAATTTATAGATCTCTGTGAAATCCTCTTCATATATTATTCCAAAGAAGATGTTCAATCCAAACCAAAATCAAGTACCACCAACCAGTTACTTAGCAAGACCTGTGTCCATCACATTTCATTGTTAAAATATGTATTTGAAAGCTCGCAAAGGATTTAGTCACCAAGAAATAAATAAAAATTACAGTTTGAGACCATGGTAACATAAAAAAGGATGTTATTTCATCATAAATAATTAATAGTCACAAAGCTGCAATGTTTGATCCAAACATTCATAAGAGTTTTTGCACTAAAGAATCAAGTGCCAGGTTGCAAAGCTTTTAGCAAAAAAAACTGTTATTTACCCAAGGC
>OX421448.1:4495000-4512500 GCA_949126865.1 Montipora capitata | reverse complement strand
TTTCTCTTCCTTTTGTTTTTCTCCCAGGCCTCATGTTTATGATCTTTTTGGCGTCTGGTGGGCGTGCTTTCCCGAAGGTGTTTTTTCGGACATTTTGGCGCGATTTGATGTAAGTAAAGTGCTTTTTATCTGGAAGAGGGGAATACCTAGAAATAAAGGAACATGTCAAGTCGGGCCGCCAATGCAGACCGCTATTGGAGTTCCTCGACTCCAGAGTATTTTAAACTATAAAGTGAAAAATATATTTTGCATATTTTAACTTTAGACCTTTAAAGTGATGAAGAATGGTGATACCTTCTTTCGTTCGAGAGATTTTCAAGTTTTTGTTTAAAAATTGATGACATCACAAACATTGGAAATGACTGCATAAATGAATCACAAAATTGAGGAAATCTCCGAAAATATGGAGTAACGATATTCAAACTTGGCACCAGTCATGTACTTCAGATAAGGCACAAAGTGAGACTCATTAGGACGTTGCCATGGCAATACTCTCGTTTCCAGTCCCTTTCTGCAATGAACCAAATATCTTGGAGTACAGGCAGATGGTCAGACTTGAAACTGACGCAAAAGTTAATTATCAGATATGCTTGAAAATACAAGATAACATTATATGACTTGAAAACATATGGAGCACTACTCCCCAAGGAGTACTTGCATTTGACTATTGCAGAAAAGAAAAAATGACGCTAACTTTAGAATTTTTAATTAGCGCTGTGGTTTATATCTTAGCTTTCGTGTAAATTTTATCTTTCACTTCCCCTGATGAAGGTTGTTGAATACAACTGAAACGTCGGAAAACGTTTTTTATTGTACATAATTTATATTTCAAACACCAGAGTAACATATATTTATATTTTTTTATTTGCCAATGGATCCAC
Source organism: Montipora capitata (assembly GCA_949126865.1). Taxonomy (NCBI): domain Eukaryota; kingdom Metazoa; phylum Cnidaria; class Anthozoa; order Scleractinia; family Acroporidae; genus Montipora; species Montipora capitata. The sequence continues at coordinate 4,511,619 of OX421448.1, read as the reverse complement.
CTGGTGACAAACCCAGTTTTAATAACATTATATGACGTCATCAATTTTTCAACAAAAACTTGAATATCTCTGGAATGAAAGAAGGTAAAATAGAAAACACCATTCTTCATCAATTTGAAAGGTCTTTAAAATTTATAAGCAAAAGATATTAATTACCTCTTCATAGGCACTTTCATAATGTCCTTCTCCTCAAGGTGCTTCTCCTTCTCAACTGGGGATGGACAATCTGCAAGCCACGCGTGGTAGACACGCTAAATGACTTTTACTACCCTTGGCATTAAATTTTTATGTGCCCTTAGTAATAATAATAATAATAATAATAATAATAATAATAATAATAATAATAACCTTTCTTTATTGAGGGTAGCATGTAAAGTGCACCTAGCCTCAAAGAATTTTCTTTGCAAAATTGAAATGTCTAATATATGTTTTACCTTTGCTTATTTTACTTTTAATAGGCCTATTGAGGTACAAGAGAGTAACAAAGCTGGCATTCATTTGTTCCATGGCCGAGCTAGTGAGAGGTACCTATGGGTCCATTCCTTTGATGACTTCAATAACTAATATACGTTGCCAAAGTTCTTTCAAGACTATAATGCAAAGAAGTTTATGACGTCTTCAAAGGAATAGGTCTGTGTCTCTCACTGCCTCTGTCATGGGACAAACAATTGCCAGCATCTTTCTCTTACCGGTACCTACCTTATGAGGCACACTAAAAGGTAAAATCTAGAGAAACAAAGGTAAAGTATATGATAATTATGATACATGATATTTATCAAAGTTAAACGTAAAAATTTTGAGGTTTGCTGCAGTTTAATATTACGTACTTATTGACTGACTGGGAGGGCCACACATGAAAATATTTGGCCCAAAGTCGCGGCGTACGGACTGACCACAGCAAGGTCTATGGGTCATGACCAAGGGCCAAATATTTTCCTGTCCGGCCCGACCTAAACTCAGTCAATTAGCATTTTATCATATGGGCTCTTTAAAATATTCATGAGCACTCAGTAGATGAAGTTTGGACAAAATAAGTAACAAAAATTTGCACCGAAATTTATCTAATGTGTTATTTGCATTTACTGTTGTGGCTGGAAATAACTTAGACATTTAAAAGTGACAAAATTCTCTAATATCGCATCAGACAGAGCAGTAAGTGTTCCTAGTAGGGCAATACGGCTTTTTCCAGCCCTGCTCATGGTGATACGTACGGCCGTCATACAGGGTTTCCCATTAGTTTTACAATGAAAGCACGCACAGGGCCGTACTGGCTATATGATAACTTACAATAATCTACATGTGCCCGTCTGAAAAAAAAATGAGATGGATATTTACCATAGTTTATTTTATTTAAAGCCTAACTGAAGCCTTAAGACAGATAATTTAGAGTTAGGTATTATATGACTTCCTTGCAACTTCAAAACATTCTTGATTTAGAGTATACCTGGTCTGGTGTTACTTCTTGTACCATTACAGTCAAAGCAGCTCAAGCGTTCCTCAGACAAGTGGATTAATGAGTTTATTATTGCAATTTTGGTATCAGTAACCATTTGGATAATCTGTTCGTTGGATGAATGTTGCCAAATTCAAATCAAGCCTCGGTTGAAAACTCAAATTTTGATTGGAATATTGCTGGCTTCTGGTGCCAGGCCAGCGTGGGAATTTCACAGGTTTACTGATTTGCATAATCTGCCAAACAATGGGCATTTCACTCTAGCAACAGTACCATTCTGTTGTCTTATCAGTATCCTCAAACTTGAGGCACTATAATGTTTTCGAATTTACAATTGGATAGAGAAATGAATTTAAAAAGAAAGGCAAATGACGCTTGTTACGACCTTGGCAGATTATTTTCACGCAAGCCTGGCACTGGAAGCGAGCAATAATCCAATCAAAATTTTAGTTTTAAACTGAGGCTTGGTTTGAATTTTGCATCATTCATCCGACAACCTTACCAGATTGTTGAAATGATTCCTGAAATCAAATTTGCAATAATGAACTTGTTAATCCGCTCCTTGAAGGAACACTTGAGCTGTTTTGACTGTAAGTTACGTTTACTTTATTGAGTAGTTTTCTATTTTTTTCCAGAGGCATATCTCGTCTTGTAAATGTTCTTTTTTACACTGCCCAACATTCCAAGAAAAAGAGAACTATTGCTGACATCTTTCAACTAACAGCTGCTGAACATCCCCAGAAAGTGGCAGTTATATTCGAAGAGAGGACATGGACATTTCAAGAGTTAGAAGAATATTCAAACAGGATTGCTAACTATTTCAAATCACAAGGATACCACAAAGGCGATGTAGTAGCTCTTATATTAGAGAACTCTCCTGAGTATATTTGTTTGTGGTTGGGACTATCCAAACTTGGTGTCATTACAGCGCTAATCAACATCAATCTTAGACTTGACTCATTGTCCTATTGCATATCAGTGGCTAATGTCAGGGCTATAATCTTTGGCAAAAATTTCTCAGGTATGTACTCGTGCATGAGACAGATGAGCTCAAAGACAAGCTAAAATAACAGTTACAGAATAGGCTGTGTACAGACCCTTGTTGGCAAAAAAGTCACATGGCAAGTACTGAAACCTGATAACATGTGACGTTCTGAAAAGTAACGTTAAATGTACAGTAACACTTCCACAGGGACCCAAAGCACCATTGAAGACACATGCAATTATCAAAAGCAGGCATGGCATGGTAAAGAAATGCCATATGCAAACTGTAATTCATGTCCAGATGATGTGAATAATTTAAAGTAAGCTGAATCAACTGCAGAGAGTTTTATCTCAGCCTTCTTATCACTTTCCAGCTTGAAAAAAAGGGGTGAATAAGCTAGTTTTTGAGATATTAATTTTTGGTTTTAAGTATAAACAATTAAAGACAAAATATTGGTTGTTTGTAGATGGCTGTCCTGTTGTCATGGTAATAACTGCATCTTGTTAAGCAATAACGTATTATTGTTTTCTACATGGTACCATAATCTTGCCATTTAGTGAAACAGCATTGTAGAGTAATTCCCTCTAATAGGAAGCTTTTTTGGTATAATTTGTTGAAACCGGTTTGAGCTAATATCTGTATGTAAGTCAATTTTGATTGTTCTCAATCTTTATTGAAGTGGCTGCTGTGCATAGTGGCTGCTATGCATAGTAGCTTAATTTCAATAGATTGAAATTCAGTCCTAAACAAAAGCATCATCTTGAGGCTCAAGGGGACATTGAACTCAATAAAACAAATCCATATTTTCATTCCCCAGAGCCACAAAAATAATGTTCATTGTTTTAAGTTGAATTTTAATATATCAAAATTGGTCTATTGTAACATAAAATTATTTTAAATCTAAACATTTTCGGGAGATCTTGTGCAGATATAGAGGTTTTACATGGCAGCCACTTTGCATGGCAGGAACAATGAAAATGTTTTGCATTAGAAAGAACATTTGTTCCCATAGGAAAAAGAATCTATTGCTCGTGCCATGCAACATGGCTGCCGTGCAAAACCAGTCTATTGATAATGTTAAAAGTATTACTTGAACTCTACGAGAGTGTGTCATGTGACCTAAAGACTGTGTTTTTTTGTTGGCCTTCACACTCATTAATAATTAACAATTATTCGCCGAAGGCGAAGTGATTATCGATGAATATTCACCGAGACGAAGTCGAGGTGAATATTCACCTGTAATCACTGAGCCTGAGGCGAATAATTGTTTTAGTATAAATACACAAGTGATTATTTCAAAAAAGAGAAAAAAAAACATTTCAACGCAAAATCATCTTCACTTACAGTGGCAAAACGTCTACTGGCAGCCATTTTGTCCGTCGAGGTGATTATTGGCTGATAATCCGAGATAGCGAGCCAATGAGAGCGCGCGATTTTGTATAATCACCTGTGTATTTATACTAATAATTATTAATATTAAATATTAATTTGTAGTATTAATATGAAATATTCCATATAGTAAAATTGGGTCACCATTACATGTACTGTATGTGCTAAAGACATGATGGTTATTGTATTATTTTCTGGTAGGTGCTATAAAGGAAATCCAAACACAAATTCCAGATATCATTCAACTGTATTCTGTAGGGAGTTCTTCATCCACAGTGGCATCAGCCATTGATTTGCAGAAAAGCCTTGAAGGCAGTTCACCTGAAAGGCCTGTCTGTACTCATTATAAATCATTTGAAGGTTAGTGTAGGTAATAAAAAGAGCTTAACCCATTGAATTCTAAACTACCTCCCCACCCCTCCCCCCCCCCACCCCCAACCCATTGAGTAAAATCATCTGCCTTTAGACAGAGTAATATCTATTGAAGTGCCCCTGCGACCAAACAATCAATTCTTATTTTTCTTTGGATCTCAAAACTATGTTAACCAAACACTAAGTGACCAAAGCTTTGATTTTGCCAGTCAGGTGTTAAGCAAACACACTTTCAAAATCCGAAGAAAAAAAGAAAGTGACTTTTTTTAATTAATCACAGGGGCACTTTAAGTCTTACTCTTAGGAGTCAATAAGTTAAATAGCTCGCTTTTAATGGAAGTTATGTCCATGCAGGGTTACAAGGATTTGGATGCATGCTGATTTTGATGCGCATCTCAGAGTTATTAATTTCTCTACTTATCATCGTCAACTTTATTGGGTCTAGTGATAGAGGCAATAAATTTCATCAGATGAGTGTACCACAGGCTGGCAAAAACCATTAGGATACCAAATCCCAAAAATAGCTCTAATTCAATGCTGCACCTGTTAAAATTCATATACCCGACAAGTCCACGAATAAGCCACACCCATAGGTAGTTGCCCTCTTGACCTGCGAGCTCATATAAATAATTTGGGGAAAAAGGGGAATGAGACCATGAAGTTAAAATTTAGGTCAAGTGGATAATGGCTATGGGCAAAGAAGTGCACTTACAAAACACTCTGACATTTAGGTTTTTGTGAATTTCCATTGATGTACCATCTCTTTTAGCGTAATTTATCTGGAACTTTGTTTGTAATGTTCCCCTGATTTTTCAGAATTATCACTTTAAAACACCTTATGAGGTCAAAACCATCACAGTCAGTCATGTCTGGTTAAGTTTGAATGTTTTTTTATTGATCATTTTAACTTTATTCACATCTTCGTGGTTCAAAATTGAGTGTGCAACTCAATTTACATGTATCAAATTTCAATTACCTGCATAAGAGTTGCTGCCTTCGTCAGCCGTTACTTTTTTTGAAATATGCAGTGTCCCCAAGAGCATTTGAAAACAATGGCTTCTGCAAAAATTTGGGGGGCAAACAAAGCGTATTATGGGGAATGCGAAAATCGAGAATGCAGCTTTCTTTAGTTCTTTAAAGGTGACTTGTTTAATCTTTTTAGATGTTTTGCTGTATATTTATACTTCTGGAACTACAGGAATGCCCAAAGCTGCTGTTGTGACTTGTGCCAGGTGATGATTTTCTCTTAACATAATAGAATTTGTTATTCTTGCAATATAATTTCTGATTCTTGCTGGTCAGAGCACTTTGTCATTGCAGACAAAATTCTTACAACTTTGTTACTTTGTTGTTTTTTCTCTTGCTAAATTTGCTATTCTTGGGGTTGTTGCAATTCGTGTTTGCACACAATCTGTGATTGACAACAAAATCCTTCAGATGATGGTGACATTAGCAGTGTCTCAAGGGCCCAATTTTCCTTTTGTTTCTTTCTCTTTGATTTTGCTATATTATTTTTGTTAGCAAGCATTTTCGAAAGTTTTACTTGTCTGTTTTCACAATTTTTGTTTGTATTTCATTATTTTTTTATTTATTTCTAAAAGTGAATTACATTTAGTACAGTACACAACAATACTTAATAAACAAAACATTTTCATAACACTTAATATACATAGAACAGGCAAACATATACATCGGACGCGCATATAACACACTTGACATACTTTTTTTCTCATATTTTTGAAAACTTGCTACAGAGAAACAATAAAAGCACTTGGCCTTCCGCCTCATGCTTTCATTTAGTTTCTCGTTGTTTGGAACCGATGACGAACACTCGCACTCATTGTTGATATATTACATCTATAATGCTGCAACTCACCCAAGCTCCTTATTTGCTCCTCGAGTTCGGGTCAATAAATAACATTTTATTGATGTACTGTCAATATTATTGAAGCATTGCTCAAGCACATGATGATACAGCTTTGTATCTATTAAACTACAATTTGTATTTTTACATGTTGTGGTAGCTAGCCTCCTGTGCAGACATTCTTGTGACTCGTCACACAGTCTTTCCTCCTGAACAAACAACGTTCCTTGAGGAAGAACGATTGCACATGACGATTCACAAGTCTGGAATGTCTGCACCTGTAGGAGGCTGCATGGTAGCCTTAGTAATGAGACACAACAATTTGGTTTAATCAAATTAAACTAGTTGGTAAAGGTTGCCTTACCACTGCAAAAGGATTGGATGGCTGACGTTCCAAGCATAAGCCCTTCTTCAAAGCAAGGATTAAGGAATTATGGGTTTCTGGGCGTTCACATAAGAAGAGGGGGAGCTATGTCATTGGAGGAGACATGGGAATGTGTAAAACTTGTTCATTCCATAGCAGTCAAGAGTGCCATGTGAAGTTGAAAAATGAACTTTTATTCCAGGATTCGGCTCTGTTTTTGGACTTCAGGATTTTTTTTTTTTTTTTTTTGGGGGGGGGTTCCAATTTAGCACCACATGCGTAAGATTTGTAAGAATTTTTTGCCTTGTAAAAGACAGCCCAATTAGGATTCGAACTCAGTATCTCCTCATTCAGAGGCAATCATGGTGAGCATTAAACCATGGATGACTACTCAGCAGATTACATTAATGGGGAAATATGTGTTAAGGAATTGTGTATTTGACTGGAAACGAGTTTTTTTGTTTTCGTTGCATGCAATGCAATATCCGGTCATTGCATGACTTGCTAACACGTCTTATGAGGCATAATTTTAGAATTCTCCCAGTATTGTTAAGAAAGAGTATTACATATTTTTAAATACTGTCGTAGAAACTTGTAAAGTATCATGATCTGTTTACTGGTTCTGTGATCACGCTTAACCATATGGTTGGGTAATGGAATGTGGACTTTGGACTTCGGACAACGTAATTGAACTGGATATTGACCGAGATATTGTAATCTAAAAAATCAGTGAAATACTCTGAATTTAAAAGGCAATCGGCTAAAATTCCTTCAAACAAAGTGTAGGCTACCTGTAGCCTCATGTTCTACAAAAAACAAGGTGGTAATTTGATCTTTACTAACTCATTTTGATAAAACCATATTTGCATGTTTCATTATCCCACCAACACAGCACCATAGTTTCTTTGGATACTCAAAACCCCTTGATTATTAAAGATGATACAGTTCACCGAAAGAAGAAACAACATTTCTGTTTTTCTTCTTTACCGATGTTAGATTCTTCAGGTTTGCATATGGCATTTTCTGTGCAGTGTCAATCCGCCCTGATGATAGAATTTACTGTTCACTGCCATTATATCACACAGCTGGTGGAATTGTTGGTGTTGGTCAGTGTTTACTCAATGGTTGCACTCTTGTGCTGCGACAGAAGTTCTCAGTCAGCAAATTTTGGGATGACTGTGTTGATTCAAAGGCAACGGTAAGTACTCTCAAAATATTGATCCGTTATGACTTATTTTACGTTTTCAATTTCAAAGGTAGTTGAGCTTTGTGAGTCGCGTTGTCTCTCATAAGCAAGCACAAAACAGGCCGAAGTCTTTGTCCCCTTATTCCTTGCCTGTCCATCCCTGTCCAAAAACAAAGCCGAGTGGAAAATTAAAGCACTTAAACCATTCTATGGTACCGTATGATTATGTTTGCAACCATAATTTGGTGTTTTTTATCATTCATAATGTCAGGTCATTCAGTACATCGGCGAGATTTGCCGCTATCTTTTAGCTCAACCACAGAATTCCTCTGAAAAGCAGCACTCGCTACGCCTTGCCATAGGCAACGGTCTCCGACCTCAAATATGGAAAGAGTTCCAGACACGCTTTGGTATCAAACAAATTGGAGAATTCTATGGCTCCACAGAAGGGACAGCCTCCATTGTGAACATTGACAATACACCTGGTGCTTGTGGTTTCGTTTCAGAGATTGCTCCTGCTATTTGCCCTGTTGTTATTGTGAAAGTGGACCCTGACACTGGGGTATTGGTTCGTGGAGCAGATGGATTAGCTATCAGGACAAAACCAGGCGAGGTTGGACAGATAGTCGGAAAGAGCCTCAAAGGTATTTAACTGAGCCCAGTTATTTGAAAGACATTAACGACAGTCTTAAAAACCAAGCACGAGGGCCATACTGGGGAATAATAGAGAGCTTAAGCACGTGCGTTTTTGAGACGCGGATGGCAACCGGAAGTGAGCTGTTTCCCCTTTTAACTTGTCTTCAGACAACCACATTTACATTGCTAAGTATCTTTTCTCCATTAGAGGTGATTCATATAAAAATCTGGGAGACACCACTGTCCTGGCACACGAAATGTTCTCTTCCGGTTGCCGTCCACGTTTCAAAAACGCGCGTGCTTAAGCTCCTTGTGGCTGCGCTTGGTCCGTACAAAAACCAATATCCCCCAGTATGGTCCCGAGCAAGTGAGGTTAGTAAGTTGTTTATTATATGGCGTCGTTTCTGTGAGAGATCGGGCACTTCTTTGCTTGTTTGTTATCTCTGTCTTCCATTAACAAACTTTGAACGGTAACCTTTTACTTGTAAAACTAAATACCACTTGCTATAATTGTACTGTTTTGATGAAAAAATTAAATTCCGCTTTCTTTCAAACTTATTGTGTTTCACTTAACTTGAATTTCCCAGGAGAGAGAAAAAATACAGAAACGGACCGTTTCTCTGGTAATGGTCCGTACTGCAAAATCACTACCGAAAACCAACCAATCAGAATGCTCCATTTAACCTGACAACATAAAACAGTGTTATAGCTAGGGTGAAATGATAAGAGGGAAGAAAATATTATTATTATTATTATTATTATTATTATTATTATTATTATTATTATTATTGTCAATTCATTATCATCGTCATCCTCATTATTTTTATCTAGTATTTATTTATTTATTTATTTATTTATTTTTTATTTATTTATTTTTTTGCACCACAAATATCCAAAATTTGTCAATTCCAGTTACATGATTTAAAATTAGAAGTATCTCTTCTTTTGCCTACAAGGTAGCAAGTGTTTCATGAAGTCAACGAAAGAAGTGTCCTTCATTCCACTCTTGCACTTTCTCTTGCTCCGACAAAGGTTTAACGGTCGACATGTCAGAGTACAAATCGCTCTTATGGTGGTTAATTTCCTTTATCAACTTGTTTGTTAGAAGCATTTTTCATGCTTAAGGTGCTTGAGGTGCTTTAGTGGTGTGCATGAGATTTTTTACTTGCTTTACATGCTTGGCTCGCTTGAGCTGCTTGGCCTTGGATGAGTTTCCAGTTCTGGGTATTAGCAAGTTATGTTAAAAGGTCGAGTGTTTTGTGTTTACTGGCAATTTATTGCCAGTAAAGCTCCATGTTATCGTCAGTGAAAGTGTGAAAGAAAGAAAACCATGTCACGTGATCTCACGAACCGCGATAACAGATCGACTGCCCACCAAAACGGGTCGATGTTTTCCCGAGTCGCTTTTTATTGTCGAAATACTATTTTTTTAAAAGGATTTTTTTTTCTTTTTTCTGGGGTGCAGTTAAAAAACAGGGGCTTGGTTTTTTAGGGGGGCTAAAGAAGAATGAGACATTCCTCTTCTCCGTTCTACTTTTCCTACCCCTCCCTCATCTTTCCCATTGCCTGTAGCCTACCTCACTTTTTCTTCACAGATCTATCCCCCCTTACCTGTCCTTCCAGTTAACCCCCTCCTTGAATAACCCTTATACCCACCCCCTCTATAACACTTCTCACAGACATTTTACAAATTCTGATTAATTGTGGTAGTGCATTTTATAAGTGCACTACACATTATGTAACCGGGTTGTAAGAGTGAGTGAGTGTGTGTCCGTCCGTCCGTCCGTCCGTCCGTGCTGGCAAATAGGCCCGCAGCGCGTGCATGAATCACGAAAATAAACAGGTCTGTTGGATGCGTGCTTGAATTTCAACAAATGAGCCCCAAAATCGGCAAGAATTTGTGGCACTGATAAATTTTAAAAAGCAGCTTATATTTCCAAAACGATGGAATTACCTGGTGATAAATAACCTCGTTTAGGAGAGTTAATTTTTGACTTTACAGAAACAATGGTTGTGTTGAATTCGCGCATTTCTTGTTGAATTTTATAACACTTGAAAGAAAAAAAAAACAAACAAAAACACGTTGTCTTTGCCACGGATTTATCCTTTGTTTCTTGAGTTGGTAGTAACAAGCAAGGTAACTTGATCACAGGCGGTCGCTAAATCGCTCAGTACATGTTCCCCATACTCACTTTTAATTCATCGTGGATAATAACCTTTTGTACTCTACACAGGTGATCCAAGTTTGCGATTTGATGGCTACCTGAATCCAATGGAAACATCAAAGAAAGTTGCCCATGATGTTTTCAGCAAAGAAGACACATTCTTCCTCTCTGGAGATCTAGTGGTACGAGATGAACTCGGGTACATTTACTTTCACGATCGCACGGGCGATACTTTCCGATGGCGCGGCGAAAATGTGTCGACGACTGAAGTCGAATCGGTCATGAGCAAAGCATTAGATCTTCGCGACGTTGTTGTATATGGTGTTACTGTTCCTGGGACCGAAGGGCGCGCGGGTATGGCAGCCATTGTTGACACTGACGACAAAGTTAACCTTGAAGCTCTGACTCAAAGCATAAAGCAGCTGTTGCCTAGCTACGCCTATCCTTTGTTTCTGAGAATCGTACATAAGGTTGACGTGACAGGGACCTTTAAACTTCAGAAGATCAAGTTAAAAAAGGAAGGTTTCGATATTGGCATCGTTGAGGATCAGTTGTTCTACTTTGACTCGAAGGAGAAAATGTACGTGGCTTTGGACGAAAGCAAATATGAACTAATTATCCGTGGAGAAATCAGAATGTAGTAATCATTTGTATTTGAATTGTATTCGAGTCTTAGGATTTCATTTTGTGCTTATTTATATTCTTACGTAATTTTATTCGGTTTGACTTGAAAATGACGTAAAGCTGACGTCGTTTTTTACCGCGATGTAAAGTGTTTTTTTATCCCTCATTTTAATAATTCGAAACTTTCAAGAGTGTGTAGGAACTATAGTTATAACTTCGGCCAGTTACTAAATAAATTATTTCACAAAATGGTTCAAGGCTTTTGGTTCAACGGTGGAACAGCAGGAGCAGTGGAATTTAACAGAGGGTGTTTACCATTTGTCTAAAAAACAGCTTGTTTTGGTGAGAAAACAAATGGTGCGACTAATCTTAGCGGACATTTTTTGAAATAAAAAGGACTACCTTTTCGAGATTGTCCATTTTTCTAGGTTTTACTGAAACGAGAGGAATTTTCTCCGGCAATACCCTTTGCTCTCATTACTGGAACTTATCGTTCCATTTCTCTTTCTTTCGGTTTTTTCTGATAAATGGTACAGCTCATTCTTCTTTTTCCTTCTTTATTACAGAAAGTCCAAGATCATTAGTTTGGCGAGAAATTTTATTCAAATGGTAAGCGCTCCTTTGGATAGTTATCCAAGGGCGTAGCTAGGGGGGTCCTAGGGTGCCCGTGACCCCCCCCCCCCTTTGTACAATATTCAGGTTGCGAAAACATGAGTTCGCTCTGTTTGACACAGTGTGACCCCCCCTTTGAAAAATCCTGGCTACGCCCATGTTATCGCTGGGCTTTGTTGGGTTCGTTACGCAGCTCACTGACATTTTTTTACTGTTTTCTTTCAATATTGTCGAATATTCTTTGTCAAGACGCTAGTTTTTGCAAACTCTCACAGATACCGCTTACTTTTCACAACCTGGACGAAAGTATTTTAAGTACTCTTTAAAGTAAATTGAACACCTTTGGATGAAAAAAAAGGCTTTTAAGCGCCGGAGCTCGGAAAAACCATCGTGCACGTTTTTCAAATCCACTCAGCGCTAACAACACTGCTTTATATCATTGGGCATCATTGAGTTAATGCTCAACTGTTGTGAGCCGGTACTCATTAATTTAGAGAACTGGGTGCACATATATCTCACCGAAAAGATAGTTCTCGAGATTTTGGTAACCAAAAAAATTGACAAGTTAAGCTTTCAAGCTGAACAACTGAAGAACATCGGTTTTGATGCAAATTCAAAAAAAAATTTTTGTGTTTCTTTTAATTTGACGAAATTCCTTCGGAGCTTATCCCAAACGCGGCGGTTTCGGAGGGGCGGTGCTTATTCGAGTAAGAAAGGTTTTCAAAGATTTTAATTTTTTAAAAAATCCACCAGCCACTCAAATAATAAATCTGTTTAAGCCGGTTTGTGGGAGGCGCGGTGGCCTCATGGTTAGAGTGCTCTACTCCGGATTGAGTGGTTTGGGTTCGGGTCCTGGCCGGGGACATTCTGTTGTGTTCTTGGGCAAGACACTTTACTCTCACGGTGCCTCTCTCCACCCAGGTGTATAAATGGGTACCGGCGTAATGCTGGGGGTAACCCTGCGATGGACTAGCATCCCATCCAGGGGGGAGTGTAGATACTCCTAGTCGCTTCATGCTACGGAAACCGGAGATAAGCGCCGGCCTGATGGGCCTTCTGGCTCGTAAGCAATGACTTTACCTTTTTTATTAGCCGGTTTAGTATGGAGGACAGCAATACTTGTAAGAATATCCAGCCATACTACACACTAATCCAGTAAGATTTCACCATTATTGATTGACTCGCAGTCACAAAAAAGAGAGACTTTGTTCTCGACAGCGTGGTCGAATGGAAGTTGTTTGGTTTCCCGGAGGATCGGTCGATCAAAAGTAAAGGTTCAAGGATCAGTTACCAAATATAGGTTCGTTTTCGTCTCTCTTTACTTTAATGTATAATTTGAGAAGATAAAAATCGTTTCATTTATAAATGAACGTAAAACTAGCCAAAACGAGGACGTCAAATAATTGAAGACTGAACGGAAACTAAGCAAAATATTGGGGAAAGAGAACTGTAAAAGGGTACATTTAAACTTGTTAGCGGTGTTATATGAATTTTGTGGGAAAAGATGCTTGCATCATAGTTTTACGTTCTTTAATTTACTTGTGATCTAAATGATGAAATTTCGTCGACGAAAATAATATTCTCTCTTTTCTAGCAAATTCAGGTACACTATGCTAAGGTACACCGACCTTTTCCAAGGCTAAAGATTACTGAGTAGCGCCCAAAATACCCCTGCACTGCAAGCTGTTACAACGGAGGTGGAAATTTATATCTTTACAGTCATTGTACTATATTTAAATTAGTTTGGATCTGGTACACCTCGTTTCTTTCACATCGAACAAACGTTGAGAATGTCAAGTATGACATAACCTGCGATCAGGCGTTTTCTTCTGAGTGCGCAGCGATACGTTATCAGTCTCAATCTATTTTTCATTGAGTTCTCTCATCATTTTTAACAGTCCTTTTTGTACCACCACTTCAGGATTACCTGTGCAAATTTAATTGTATCCTTTTAGAGCATTTTTCCTCAATATTTTGGTCAGTTTCCGTTCGTCCTCACGTTATCTCAGTATTTCAATTATTTGACGTCCTGATTTAACAGTTTATTTATCATTATTAAAAACTGGACTGGAGCTTGCTAAGATCTCCAGCCATTATATCTAATTTAGTAAATATAAGATCAGTTTAATTTACATGTAATATAATGGACAAATAAAGAAATAAACAAAATAACTACGGTATCAGATTTTCAGCATTTTCAATGGCTCGCCGGACACATGCTATAAGTTCATATACCTGTTGTACCTGACAAAAAATGGCCGACAAAACCTGTTTTGGATCGGAATTGACCGAGGGCTAAAATCGATGCTTTAGTCCACAATGCTACCCCCTGGAACATCATGGAGCTAGTAATTGAACATCTAAACGTCTATGAGATGCAAGAACAAACTTGTGAACACGTGAACCTGAAGTACCACAAGTCATAATGTTGACAAGCACAAAAGCGAAGGAAATGGATCATAAATAGGAAGTTTTGACTATCTGAATAATTTTGGGTTAGATTAAAATGATATATTGTTGAACAATTTAAAGTTATCTCTCTTCGCGTTAATGAGTAATGGACAGTTGGAGTATCGACGGCTTGAAAGTTTACGGAAGAAACCGTGTATCGTATAATCAATGTTTTATTCACTATGATAATTATTCGATCTGAAATGAACAAAATTACATAACAATTACTGAGATCTTTGAATACGCGAAATCTTTAAGCAAATGAACAGAAAAGAATCAAAATAAAAGACTGAACTAAACTTACTTCTGTGGCGGGTTTCCGTAAACTACGAACTCTTGAAACTGAACAACTCGACGGTTTAAAACTGCTGAAACTGGTTAGCGACTGACTCATATCCTTTCAAACACGTGCTATTAACTGATCTGAAACTTAAGCCTTAGTAACTCAAATGAATTCTCTTAAAATGTCAATCAAAGCTTTGTGCGTTTCCGGTACTAATTAATCAGTTCTATCGCTGTAACAAGTAATGTAAACAATCTTCGCTCGTAGTAATAAATTGGATTGGGAATCCCGAACCATCGAGTTTGGATTCGAGTTCGAGTTCGAGTTCGAGTTCGAGTTCGAGTTCGAGTTGGACTTCGAGTTGGACTTCGAGTTGGACTTCGAGTTGGGCTTCGAGTTAATAATTAAAACGCAAGTATATAATTGATAATAATGTATAATTATTATTTATTATTAATGTTAATAAGCAAAGAGATGTATAAGCTGGGCGAAGAACAGGAATTCGGGGCAATATTGGGATTTTTCATTTTCTTTTTTTCATGTGGTTTAAGTAAAAAAATTGCTGACACATTAAAATAAAGAGCAGGGATATAGGTTTTCAACAATGTGTGGTACGTTTTGTCACTGCGAATGAATAATAACAAATTGTCCATATTTGGGGTCGTGGCCCATATATTTACTAATAGGCGATTTCATATTATTCAGAATTAAAAATAATTTTAATTACCTCTCTACATTTCATTTCGCTCTACAAGACAATCATAGGCACTTGCAAAGTAAAAACGCAACGAAAGTGAACTACGATTGACATTTAAAACGAGCTGTCTTCTCACAGTCAGTTTCTAAAACATTTGTTTTGAACAAAACATCAACTTTCAAAAGAACAAATTGTTTATTTCTCTACAAACTGATCTGTCACTGTAATCTAAACTGTAATCTGCTACGTAGACAATAGTTGCCGGTTTTTTCTACTTATAACCGAGGAAACTATAGGGGAAGTGAACCTCACTTTTTAACCGTAACTTTCATGTTGATTATTTTTTTGGGCGAGATCTGGAAAAGGTTTTGAAAGGTCCTTTCACAGCAAAATTGGAAAACAGGTAACTGTCTTCTTTTTTCCTCCAGCTTCTCAGCATTCCTGAATCTCGCCGCTCCTGCGGTCTAGATTTCGCCTTCCGTACCCGAGTACGGACCGTTCCAAAATTTCCAACTTTCCCAACGTTTCAAGCTTTTTGTTGCACCGTAAAAACAAAGTAAAATATAAACATTTAACACAGAGTCAAACAAGTAAGGATTCCGATAGCTCAATTTTGGACCAAAATGTCAAACGCGCGCGTACGCCACATTTGCATTGGCTCTTTGCTGGGCTATAACTTGAAGAATACCAGACGTGGAAAGAGGATATCGAAAATGGCAAAATGGGCAACTTTGAGTCCCCTGGTATTAAAGAGTGAGTTTATACTACAATTTGAATTTTCGGAGAATTTAGAGGATTTCTACGGAAAATGTTGCTGGAGAGCAAGGTCTTTCTCTTCAACAACTTTTTCAATATAAATCTTCTCATTTTTTTAAAAATTCAAACCGTCATAAAAGTCATTCTTTAATGCCAGGGGCCTCAAACTTGGCCATTTTGATATTTTTGACATGAGGTTGACTAGCAGTAGAGTTATTTTCATAGAGTTATGTCGTAGAGTTAGAGTTAAGTTTCCAAAATCCTGAATTCAAGATTTTGGAAAGCCTAAATCCTGAATTTAGAAATACAAAAGTATCCTAAACATGCATAAAAGCTAACCTTAGGCCTAATTAGGCCTAAACAAAAGTTTAGCTTTTATTAATGTTGGCTTCCAAAATCTTGAATTCAGGATTTTGGAAACTTAACTCCAACTCTACGACATAACTCTATGAAAATAACTCTAAGGATAGCTGTCCCCTTTTGACATGCTTTTTCCATTTCCGGCATTCTTTAATTTATAGCCCACAATTTTATGAAACGTAGGTCACGTGTTGGTCTAGCTGTAAAGGGCCTGTTAAAATTTAAACACAAAAGTTGCTTTGAA
Source organism: Montipora capitata (assembly GCA_949126865.1). Lineage (NCBI taxonomy): Eukaryota > Metazoa > Cnidaria > Anthozoa > Scleractinia > Acroporidae > Montipora > Montipora capitata. The sequence goes on along the minus strand of OX421448.1, from coordinate 4,495,178 downwards.
AATAATACTGTAGAGAAAAAAAAAATTTTAACACGTTATTTGCAGGCTTTGGTCGTTCCTTATCGATTACGGGGCCTAGGACCGTACTGAAGACCTCGGGCACCTAAGCCTCAAAATATTTCCTTACAATGCTAGGCCAAAGTTGAGATATCTTTATGTGCCATTTGCACTTTCTTAA
>OX421448.1:4475000-4487500 GCA_949126865.1 Montipora capitata | reverse complement strand
CGCAAAAGTGTCGTAAACTACGAAAAATGTAAATGTGAATAAAAACATTTGCTTCCTGCACAAATTGGAGGCAAGCACTTAAATTCGCAACACCTGAATGGTGGAATACTTAAACACGGAACGTTGGAATGCTTAAACACTGAACAGTGTGAAAAATAACAGAATATATGTAGTTCACCTCAAGGTCCTTCTCACCATGTGAAATCAATGGCTTGGCACTGAGAGTACACCATTTTCAGTGATTGCAGTATAATACTCTCTCAAGTGAGAATACAGCAAACAATGCGTATCCCCAAATCAAACCTCTAAAATTTTGAAGCAGTTCAGAAAAGTTGCGTGTTTGCCTTTTTAATTCAAAACTATTTTTTGGACGTAATTTTTAATTGAACCCAGTGTCTATTCATCCTGGATAAAGTTATTTCATGTCAAATGCAACATCAAAATTATTATTGCTGCTGGTAATTATGTTTGGGATTGAAGTAAATTGGCTGAATAATGGAATTAATTTGCTTCTATTTTCATAAATACTAGTTCACTGTATTCCCTTGGTTTGGATTTACCATCTTGAAACCAATATTACAAAATTCATTAATAATGCTTGATGGAAAACAAAAGAAATTTTAATATTAATGTCTGTAAATCTGATACAGATTTCTCTTCATTTACATAAACGTAAATACCTAGACTAAGTGTACATTAACACTTAAATGTGGACATTTAATACCCGGTAAGTCATATACGATATTTGTGTCAGATCTGAAATTATAGTTTTAGCTTCACACAGAATTTGTTCTGTTTTGCTAACTCCGCTGTGAGGTTGAGAGTTTGCTTTGTGAATTTCTCTCCCTCATTTTACAGACTAATTTTTGGCTATGATTTTCCCCGAACTCACCATCCATGCACACAATATTCCCCCCAATTACCTGCTTTACTAGTGATTATTATTTCAGTTAGTGGAGAGAAACCCCGTCCTGTGGGGGGATTCTTGCTGCAGCACTATAATCATGCCACAAAGGTTGCCAGTGTACTTTTTTTGTTTTTTTGTTGTTGTTTTTTTTTTTACTTATAAAATACAACTATACAATATTTGTGTCAGATCTGTGTGTGATACAGATCTGCCACTCATATTCAGTGTTCCAGAATAATTAATGTCCATAATGCAAAGAACAAAGCGAACATAACAATACCTAATCAACAAGGCCTAATCAGAATAACAATGGTTCTTTTGTCTTCCACAATTAATATTTTGGTCTGGTATATTAAAGTCTACGCTACATTTTTGAAGAGTTAGAAAAAAACTGCAAGGATTGAATAGACTAAAGCAACGTTTACAAATAAAATCAATAGGTCACCAAGCAAAAGTAGTATTTTGATTTGGTACAGGTTGTCAGATCAGAAATAACGTGAATCTACCAGGGTGAGACAAAAATGAAAAGATGAGGTTGCCCTTCGGGCAAGCTGTTACTTGAGGCTACTATAGCCCGAAGGTCTGAGGAGCTAGCCCAAAATTAAATTGTTTATAAAGAATACGTAATCAGATTTATTAATTATGCAAAATACAAGTAATGATACCAAGCATAGATATAAACTAATTCTTCGTAGTATTTTGGTTCTTGAATGTGATTTTCGTTTTAACTTCAATCTCAAATTAAACAATTAATGTAACAGAAATGACCAGTTTTTACACCTGGCCACTAGAAGTTTGCAGTTACAACTTACATCAAGATTTTGTGGACGAGAATTCCAAATACAGTCATGTGATCTAATCTTGTGATGCACTGAAAACATGATCAATTGATATCGCTTAAGGCTTTCAATAGTTTGCCTAGTGTATTAACTATGTGAGCGTAACAGTGTAACAGTGAGCTATAGTAAATATTTCAGTTCCTTGTTTTTACTGCTAACATGAACGAGGTTCTCGGAGTGAACATCATCCGCAAATTTGCTGAAAGTTTGGGAATGCCTATAGTCAATTTGAATATATACAGAATGTGTCTCTTTGTCGTCGGCCCGATTGCAATTTGCACATAATCAACGCAGTTAACGCACATGTATGAAAATCGTTTTTTATAAATCGCAAATGACTGTTTCAGAGTAACATTTTATTCAAACATGGGCAAAATAGTAAAGGAAAAATAACCTCTGAATTCGAATGGGTTCGTTCGGATTTGGATTTTCCCAACGAAACGCACCTAAATTTCAGAGAAAATCCACTGCACCATGACTTGGCTGGAATTTAATTCAGGATTCGCTCTGATGAAGGGCTAACACTCGAAACGTCAGCTTTTAGAATCTCTGTACGGTGGCCAATTTAAATTTTCAACTTCGTTGATAAAACCCAATTTTTGTATACTACATGTACTTCCCCACCGACGCAGCATCACAGTTTTTTTAGAAACTATCCCCTTCATGGAATGTCTCGCACAGCACGCTGTCAGTTGGCAAATATTGTCATTTCAAAAAATATACTTAAAAGTAAAGTAACCGTATTTAACGTTGATAACTTGTAACAGTAATTCAACTGACAAACCTGAGGTCGACGGTGCGCTCATTTTACTCCCCCCTCTCCATCAGTGCTCCGTTTTTACGGGTATTTAAAGCTACTTATCTACACGGAAAGGAAAGGAGTCGAAACAAGGATGCGAGATCCGGAAATTGAACTCAGGACCACCAAGGCTGCGCTCTAACCGACTGTGCCATCATTGCTCCCTACGATACTTCGGTCACTTATGTAAGCAGAAAAAGTCATGACGTTATTTACGGACACAACTAAAATGCGGCAAAACGTGGTCACGCTGCAATAATTTGGCCTCATAACGTTATCATTTTCTCTCAGGAGCTTTCTGCTACACACTTTTTGGTATAAAAGCTCAATTTATCATCAGAAAAGAGGAACCAATGGTGCTTGCCCATCGGGCAAGCTACGATAAGAAAACGGTAGCCCGACAAGTCATTCCACTAGCCCTGGGCTATTGGACAGCACTTTCGTCACGCCCTGATCTACGCAATGCAGGGGTGATGTACAAAGTGAAACCAGTCGGCCAAGGGAGTGTGAAACACCAGCGTAGCGAGAAAGAAAACTTGTGAAAACCTCTCTTGCAATTAATGTGGCTAAGTAAACTTTAGCCCTCCTCTTACCAGCTACACCTGCAACCAGCTGCTTTCAAAATTAACAGTGTTGTAAATAATGGGGTGGCCTCCCTCTAGGTAGCTAACATGAAGACCATGAAACAATTAAAAAATTGACATCCACTGATGATGCTTGTGCAAAGAACAGCTGAAAGAAAAAGGCATTTCCAACATATCACTGCTTGAAGTTCTGTACTGATGACTTCATGTTTTTTTTTTTTTTTCTTTTTTTTAACCTTTATTGACAAAACACATATTACAGTTGCAAAATTTAAAACTAAAAGAAAGTATATAATGATATTACAGATTGGATCGAAAATTACGTAAAGACGAGAAAAAATAGAAATAATACAGCAGTTGTAATAATTCGCACAGTAACATTAGACCTGCTAATTAACAGATTATTCCGGTAGGATGTATTTTTTCAGGAAGGAAGTCTCTTTCCCATTTCATGTTAGCGTTTATTTCCTGTTGATCTTTACTAATCAAGAGCCAGTTACTGTAGTAATTTCTATTTTTCATTTTAAGTAAATCTAATGAAAGGTCCGCTGAGAGCTGGAAGGAGCTTTTGGACAAAATACTAGATTTATCAATGTGGTGTCTCCGTGCGTCCTTGATCAGATCCTAAGGAATCGCAGAAACAACTTGCATGTATTGTAAGAAATTACCGTTCAGTCGAAATTTCCTAAAAAATTCCAAGTGAGAGAGTACCTTACCATCATCTCCTAAGAGATCTTGAACAAGAAAGACATTTTTATTCAACCAACTTCTATAAAAGAATGAACAGCCGCCAATTAAAATATCTTTATCGTTGAATAATACAAACCGGCAAAACTGTGTATTATAAGAAATTTTAAGTTCTAAGAAATGTAGTAATATCAACTTATAGAAGTAGGGAAGACACATCTTATCAAGAAAATTCTTATCATAATTACAACGTAGCAGGAAGTTCAAGCCACCGTATTTATTGAGAAAGTGGCTGGGAATGACCTTCCATGATTCGTCGTCATGCGCAGGTATACTTTGTAAGAACCTGGATATCCATGCCAGTTTAAGTGATTTAGCCATGGTCTCAATGCTTGGAGCACGTAGGCCACCTTTGTTATAGTCTTGGATCATAATTTTACGTTTGATTTTGTCTCTTCGATTTTTCCAGATAAATTTAAAAACGCTTGAATTAACAGCTTGAACCAATTGTGTTGGGAAATCGAATGTTGAAAGTGGGTGAACTAGCTGTGAGATGCCAAGGGATTTCATTATAAGACACTTACCAAAAAGATTGAGGTTCCTAGAGTTCCATATGCCAAGAATGGTGTCAAGTTTTTGCATCTTGCCTTTAAAATTGAATTCCTCGTTTTGTTTCTCATAACTCTAAGCGGTTCTTTGGGCCACTTAAAGTTAAAGGGTTCGTCCTTGCGATTTCTTAATGACCCTAACCAATTGCAAAGCGCTTTGGTTTTTGATGGGTTCAGCCTGAGGCCAGATAGATTTCCAAAGGAATTAAGAACCGTGATAGCTTGATTGACCGAATTGCAATCATTGTATAAAAGAGTTGTATCATCAGCAAACTGACTTAGTTTCAGCTCTTTTTGAAAGACTGTTATTTCTTTTATTGTTTTGTCTTGTCTGATTTTGCATGCTAAGATTTCCGCCCCTATGATAAATAAATAAGGGGACAAAGGGCAGCCTTGTCTCACTCCCCTCGACAGTTTAAAGAAATTTGTGCAAAATCCATTGTTGAGAACAGCGCTCTCCGAATTATTATAGAAAGTCGAGACCCATTGTTGTATACTGTCTCCAAAATTAAAGAGTGCGAGACTTCTTTTAATGAAGCTCCATTCGATAGTATCAAAAGCTTTACAAAAATCAAGCTGTACAAGGATACCTGGAATATTTTGTATTTTTGTAGTTTATACTACATCGTAGACCAATCTAATATTTTGCCCAATGTATCTACATTTCAGAAAGCCAGTTTGGTCAGGGCTTATTAAGAGATCCAAAACTTTTTCAAATCTCGTAGCTATGACTTTTGATGCCATTTTATAGTCAACATTTAATAACGTAATCGGACGCCAATTTGCAAGCTTTAGGAGGTTTGCGTCTTCTTTTGGGAGGAGAGATATTACACCTCTTCTCTGGGATACTGACATCTCGCCTTTCACATATGCCTCATTAAAACAGTTTACTAAGTCCTGTCTTAGTAGCTCAAAGAAACAATTATAAACTCCCAAGTAAAACCGTCTTCGCCTGGTGATTTCCCGCTACTGAAAGTCCGCAGTACTACTTTGCACTCTGCCAGTGTAATTTCACCTTCTAATTCGTTTCTCTGTTGGTCTTGGAGTTTAGGAGTTTTTAGACTTTGTACAAACAAATCGAACAAGTCGTTTTCGTCTAATCCGGCGATATACAATTGCTTATAAAAGGTTTCAATTTTGTTTAATATTTCGTCCTCATTAGTCAAGGTTGTACCTCCTGCTCCCTCCAGCTTTTTAATTGACTTACGATTGTAATTCCTCTTCTCTAGGTTGAAAAAGAAAGCGGTCGGCTTTTCACCTCGTTCAATGCATTTACATTTGGAACGTATGATACTACCTTTACCCTTCTTTTGATAAATGAGATCAATTTCTTCTTTTAAATTATTGTATTCATTTATTTCGTTCTTAATACAGTCTGTATTAGGACTGTTAGAAATGACTCTGTCAAGCACTTGTAGTCTATTTTGAATGTCCTTTTCTTTTTGGTGTAACTGTTAAGCTTTATTTTTAGAGAAAGGAATAGTGATGCCACGTATTTCCATCTTAATGAGTTCCCATTTCAGCCTTTTGTCCTCAATTTCTGAGTATTTGTTTTGGATGACAGCATAGCTGTCAGTGATCAATTTAACATAAATTTCGTCTTCTAACAATGAATTATTAAATTTCCATAGCCCAGGGCCTCCATTGTCATTTTCCAGTTGCAATTGGACTCTAATTGCTTTGTGATCAGGCGCGATGGAAACTAAAGTATCCACATGAGAAACTCGATTTGCCAGGGGTTGTGATACGAGGAAAAAATCAATGCGAGAAGAGAGTTGATGACTTCATCATGTTGTCAACATGCAAGATTTAGACTAACTGTCTTATTCATAACATTTCCGGAAGACTGAATACAGCATTTTCACTTCTTAGCTGCTATTGAGCCTTCACTCAGAACATGCGCTTGAGTTTATAAATCGGCAAACAACATTTTGTGAAACTTATCGCTTTGGTTGCTCCTCTGCATGTCATAAATCCAGATTTTCATCAAACTCTGTAAGAATCGAGGCTGTTTGAAGCCTCACATGTGCAAAAATCCCTCTTTTTGTTCTTGTTGGAAAAAGTAGTTTCATTATAGAGGGAGGTGAAATGTACATGTATTGCTCCCAGTGGTCAAGTGAATTGCTTTTAGCCAATGAAATCACTGCCTTGCAATTCTATTGTCCATTTTTCTGCACGGAAGAAAGTCAACCAAGATAATAAACTCGGATACCTTTCAGGTATTCCAAGTAATTACCCAATAACCACAGGCACCCCAACCTCAGTGAAAGGGAAAGCAAACAGAAACATAAGGATTTGTATGAGAATTCCAACAAAAGACTTGAGAAGACAAGTTATTTTCCAGATTCGACGGGATTTGAACAGTTTCATTTCCTCGGTTGTTAATGTTAAAATCCGTGTTGACAACTGAGGAATTGTAAAGAGCTCAAATCATGTTGAATCTGGACAAAAAACATACAGTAAGGAAGGGGTGCACAATGGCAATAAGGTTTAAGGCTTTTTAATTGAGAATTTTTTTGTATAATTATAATGTCTTACGTCTTTTATCAGGATTGCCATACAAATCCTTATATTTCTGTTTGCTTTCCCTCACACTGACCTTGGGATGCCTGTGCAATAACTCAATACCAATTAACATAGAGATAATGTGGATTTTGTAACAATTAATTTTAATGGTTAAGTCATGATCAGTTTATCCCAATATCATTGAGGTGTAAAAATTTCTTATTTAGGATACTTTCATTCACTTTTGTGCTTTTAATGTTCATAGGTTTGCAAGTTTGTTTTTCATCTGGAAGTTGTTTATCTTTTCAATTACAACCTCTCCCTAGGGGTTATGACACATAGCTTTTAACCAATGAAATTCCCGCGTCCTAATTCTATTGTGCATTTTTCTGCACCGAACAAAGTTAACCAAGATTTATAACGTGGATACCTTTCAGGTGTTCCGAGTAAATATTGCATCAAAATTTAAAAAAACGAAAGACAGACATTTCTTGGCTAAAAAGTACGTTGTTTAACTCTGAATGCGACAAATGATTTGACATTCTTCCAGGTAGTTCATTCAATGTAAGCAAGAAATTAAGTGACACAAGGTGATCAAGTGCACCTTTGTGGTTTCCCAGCATGTGATCATTTTATTCCTTTTGACTGAACTTCCCCTTGATTCATAGAAGTTAGAGACTGTACAAATCATAGTGGTTTTATGATCAAATGTCATTAATCTTTCCCTGAGAATTCGAAATTCAGAGTTGCTTATAAAAACTAGGGTATTTTTTTTCTTCATCTGTCTTTTGGCTTGCCTTTTACTGTTAATTCCTGGCTTTTGCTATACTTTTTGGTATAAACGTAGAGCAAAAAGTTAACTTACCGAGTTTTAAGCAGATTTTCATCGAACAAGCATATTTTCTCGTAAAAAATGGTGCGCCTTATAAGTGAATAAATACGGTATTTAACTTAAAGAAGAAATAATTGAGTTTTACTCATGAGTGTGTTTTGTTTTCTTTGAACTGAATTCATTATCACAGCTTAAAAAATTAAAAGACCTAAAAACAGGACAGGACATTACAAAATAATAATTATTTATTGTACTAGAACGTGTGAGCCCTCCTTACCCCCTTCCCCCACCCCCAAAGTGCCACTGATGGTGCACCGTCTGGGTGACCCCTCAAATGGTCTACATGACCCCCCAATAGGCCTTATTCACGATGGCCGCCATGTTGGTTTTCAAATTGTCATGCAAATTAGGCATATGTTGTGCTGGGGGGCAATCATTGGAAAAAAAGCAAATTACTGAAAATTGGCTCGTCGAAATATTGAAATAACATTGCAAAAAGTTCATTTTAGTATTTAGAGCTAGCTAAGTACCTTTTATAATAATTTTATATCTTTTGATTGCCTTTGACATTTTGACTTTCTACTTTGTTATCTGCTCATTTTTCACTAAAAAAATGTCGAAGTAACTTGTGTAATGATTGTGTTTTACTGCTTAGGTGATAAACATTCAATGAATGTGAAACAAATCATCTGTGTAGCTAAGATGTTCGTTATAACCTCTCAAACTTGTGTTGTTTGCCCCCTCCGAAGTGTGTCTCTAATTTGCATGATAATAGCACATCCAACATGGCGGCTATCGTGAAAAAGGTCTATTAACAAAAAAAACTGGAAAGCTGCATATTGCATAACGTATGTTACATAACAATGTCACATTTTCCCACCATTTGGAAAATTATGATAATATTCCTGCCATTTGGATAGTTATGAAAATATATTCATTCCTGGGCAACCATGAAGCTGGTAAGGTGAAATACTTGTCATTGTTTCATTGATAATATTTGTTAGGGCAAATATTGCTTGCATTCTCTGTTTTGAGAGAATTCTACCACAATCACTGAAAACGGTGTACTCGGTGTCAAGCCGTTCATTTCACATGCCTTGAGGTGAACTACTGTATTCTGTTATTTTTTAACACCATTTCGTGTTTAAGCATTCTGTTTTTCCATGTTTGAGTAACCCCTGACCATGACTTGCACCAAACTCCATTAAACAGGTCGCACACTAGGAATAAAACTGCGATGCTGAATTGCATCATGGTGCCAGGGTGCAGGCACAACTCCATTGAATTGAAAGAACTCCAGTCGGGCTAATTGGGTATGTAAAACAAACATGACCACAATATAATGATTTGTAGGGGAATTCATCATGGCAAAAGATTCAAGAAGTGGATGTACACACAAATCTTCAATAACAAAACCAAAGCTCACTTACAATGGACAGGTGTATTCCTTCCTGTGTGGTTATTTTTCCATTATTGAATACTATCACTCACATTATGAGCAGCAACCCAAGAAGCAAAATATTACATTATCATCAATATTGCATCATTAATTTCAATTCCTGCATGCTTGCTCATGGTACTAGATCTTAGAAAGGTAACTGCATCAAATTTACCTTTGTACCTGAGTTTAATTTTTCTGTTGGTCCCACTGAGAATTTGGCAAACAAGTGTATTTCTATGGCATATTCCTGAGCTCGAGGTTTAACAATCCATTAAGTTCAGTCCTGCTGTGGTATTTACCTTCTTGTGGAAGACACCGTTGATAAGCTCATGTTAATTAATATATTACCCCACCTATTACAGTAAAGCCAAAACACAATGACTTGTAAAAAGTGATTACTCTATAATCCTGCAGATCAAAAATGTTATTATGGTGTCTCATACCAGAAGAAAGAGTTGCTAATATTATTAAGAATTGACACCTAAGAGGTTTATTGTTGATGATGCTTTTCATCCCTGTTCAGGTTTTTTAAAGAGATTATTTCCATTAAAGCTCGGATAAAGAAAAATGTCAAGAGTGGAGGCACTGTGGCTGGTGTTTTTCGTCAGACAGTCTCTAAACATCCACAAAAAGTGGCCTTCATCTTTGAGAGGAAAACATGGTCATTTCAAGATGTTGAAGATTACTCTAATAAAATTGCCAATTACTTCAAATCACAAGGTTTCGAGAAGGGAGATGTTATTGCCCTCTTTCTGGAGTCCTGCCCTGAATTTGTCTGTATTTGGCTGGGGCTGTCCAAACTTGGTGTGGTCACTGCACTTATCAATACCAACCTGCGACTTGAGTCACTGAAGCATTGCATAACATCAGCAGAGGTGAAGGCAATAATTTATGGAGGCAATTTAGCAGGTAAATTTGAATTTGTGACAGGGATAAAATTATTAATGCCCGATATGCATGGCTTCTTCTCACACCGGCACTGGTGGCTATGCTAAGCCAACCACCACAGCCTGACCTTTATTGTAATTAATCTCAAGGAAAAACATACAGTTCATAATAAATTATTATAAAATATCAGTATGTATACATACATAACTTCAGACAAATTACACAATAGTTCTTCATGTACATGCAAGGGTCTGCGATTACTGAAAATACATGGGTAAAACTTAAAATCTCTGGGCAGGTGGGTGCATGGGAAAAGGTCATACACTTATGGTAGACGTACAAAAAAAGAAAACAACTGCCTGGCAAAGGAAATCTGACCTTTTCCTAGGCTCACTTCATTTGTTTCACTCAGCCAGTGGAAAATTCCACAAGTATGTAAGATGCTGATTATATCCAACCCTACACCATGTGCCTTGTTGTCAATGGCCACTTCATTCCCAGCACACCCAGATGCAATAATAAGAATGGTTGTTGAAATTGAATATAACCCTCTTGCAGGCGCAGTGATGGACATTATGATTCATGGGAATATATCTAGGGATATTAGGCTGTATTGCTTTGGGCTTGATCCAAATTCAAATGTAGACCAAGCAGCGAACTTAATACAAGGATTAGAAGGAATTTCATGGAAAGCTCCAGTTACTGGACACACAAAGTCTGCTAAAGGTAAGTTAATAAGCCACTGCCATATTATGGTACAAGTACATGTACAATACTGCTCAAAGATAAGGGAACCATCAAACGCACTTGTGATGTATTGAAAACAAAGAGTCAACGCACTTGTTGGAACCGACCAATATGTTTTCCAACTAACCCTAACCCTAACCCTAACTACTTGTTATTCATTTTGACACCTTCTCATTGAGCTATTTCACGAGCTAATGTATAGATTAAGCCAAGCCTAAAAGCTCCCAGGTTTTTCATTCTTACAAGTTAACCTGGCTTGAACATGCAATCCAATCGTAGCTGCTCAGCTTTAAAAAAAGCTGATCTCAATCTCAATGAGCTCTAAACTTGAGCCTGTGATATGGTCATGTGATACTTGTCAGCAGATACCTTGTTTTGACAGGTGTCAATCGACCATAACATGGATGTCCAATATCAAAGATGTACACTGAATACTAGCTGGAGTATGGTTGCCATGTTGGGCACAAGATTTATTATTATTATTATTATTATTATTATTATTATTATTATTATTATTATTATTATTATTATTATCATTATTATTAGACATCGAGCAGGGCAAACACGCTCTGTACATGTCTCCAGTTTTATCCTCATTTTATGCTTGAGTTGATATCTTTATTAGTTAATCTCTGTTTTGCTGCTTTTAAATGGCCTATCCATGTTTTCTGTTCATTTTACTCGCTGGAGTCGTCTGTTCTTTCTGTGAAAAAGATTTTGTCTCGCTGGGCCGCCATGCGTGGCGCTGAAAACAACGAATTCATCGACCGGAACGTCACAATGTTGGAGAGGAACAACTCCCGAATGATCATGATCCTGTAGCAGACACTGCTTCTCGTGTTTGTCTCACAAAGTGCTGTTGTGGTAAACTTTGTAAGGGAAACAGAGGATTAAAGATGCATCAAAGGAGCTGCAGAGTTGTTCTGGGTTTGAATGATCAACTTCGCGCTGACCTCAATGATATCACGCTCACTGATCAAGAATGTGGCATTGGAAGTGTTCCTTTAATAACCTCTGGTGCCTCTTCTCTTGAACCTGGAGATTATGGTTTTCCTGATATTAAAACAGGAATAAATCTACCCAAATCTGACGATCAATGGATAACGGCCAACGAATATTTCAAATCAGTCCTTTTTCTTAATCCTCCAATCACGGCTCAAAATCTCAGCTCAAGTATCAAACTTTTAAACAACACTATTTATGACTATTTCTCTGCCAATTTTGGTCAAGTCGCACAAGCTACTGATGAACGCCTGATAAAAAAGTATGGAGACAAATGTAAACATGATCTGAAGAAATCTCTCAAAGTCTTAAAACACTCCGCTAACGCAGATATCGCTGAAATAAAATATGTATCTTGCCTACTGCATGACAAGCTGCGAAACAACACTTCTCAAGTCAACATTGACCCGATGAATCATGATTATTCCATCTCTAAAAATTTCTGGGGTTATGTCAAAAAGATCTTCAATATAAAAGCAGAAATGCTCCCTTCATTCTCCATGGACGAGTGTTTTGATTACTTTACAAGAACTCTATTGTCACTAAATCCAAACAGAGTCTTCAACCTTCCAAGCTGGATACCAACGTTACCTGATCCTGTAATTCCTTTTAACCTTGAACCTCCTACATACCAACAGATATCAAATGTGATTAGAAAAAT
>OX421448.1:4442500-4470000 GCA_949126865.1 Montipora capitata | reverse complement strand
GTTGAAAGGACACAGGGAACATGCCAAATGAATGATCAATAATTATTGATATTCCTGCATGCTATGACTAGCTTCTTATGCTTTGTTTTTATGTTCAGTATTATATTTCTGAACAGATAAAGGGCGTGTTTGTGTTACACCAATAGGCGACTCTTTAAGAATGAGACTCCTACCAGGCCCCCGACATGCTAAATAACACCTTGAACTTCAAATGTTTACACCCAGGGTACGTAGTCATTCGATAAAACTTGATATCGGAAAATCATTCGATAATTCGATAACAATCGATTAATTGATTTTAAACGATATCGATGTTATCGGTAAATCGATAAAAATCAATACTCACACGCCAACAAAGTGTTAATTTTATCGATTTTATCGGATTCATCGATCGCTATTGAATCGATAAAAATTAACCTGTTTCCGGTGAGGGAGCGTTTGATTGTGACTCTTTAAATGTAGATTTCAAAGGCGGCAATGAAATGATTTGTTGACGAACACTGTACAAGAGATCAAAGAGACTGCATTACGATTTTTTCCTGATTTTAATGTTCGATTACATTATTTTCGTAGATTGGATTGTAGTAAATTGTAAAAAAAATAAAATTTAAAAAAAAAAATTCGATTATCCAGGTTCAATTACAAACGTAACTTTTTTTTCCGTTTGCTCGGCTTCATTTGTCATCCAGTGTGGTTGTCGTCTTATTATTCCTTTCTTGCTTTGTTCTGTTGGTTTTGGAACCACGTTTTAACCTAAGAAATATGGGGAGCAAGAAGTGATCAATATAAGGAATGATTCAAAAGTATTTGCATGACTAGCCTCCTACGCAGACACCTCTTTGAGCTCGTCACGCGATTAGCCTCCTACGCTGAAGTTCTTAGGGCTCGTCACGCGTTTCTCCCCCACGTGGGTGATTACGAGTTCAAGCCTCGCCCTGGGCGTCTAAATAAATCGATCTTTATCGATTGTTATCGAATGTTATCGATTATCGATGTTATCGAATGCCTACCCCGGGGTTTACGAAATCGAAGGTAACAAAGGCTTTTTAGTCTTTTTCCAAGGTAAATCATCTTAGAAATGGCGTATTTATGCAGGAATTTCTAAGAAAATTGTTGATTCGTGTTTTATTTTATGAACATTGTGCGTTCTTTTATGAATTATGCGATTTTTCGTGAATTGTGCGATAGGATGTGATTTGAGGTTGATTGTGCGAAATCGCACCGTTGCGTTACTAATATCAGAAGGCCTGATGGTTTATAAACTGCCCATGAATACATCTGTTTCTCTCTACACATGTTTTCATGTCCCACTTCCTCTAATCTCTTGTACTCTTTTGGTTCAATGCAATCTTCAGTTTCTATTATTTTGCCTGTTTTGACACTCACCAGTAATGGCTCAACGCTTTTTTTATTTCACATACCAGCCAATGCTTTCCTTCATTTCACTTTCCTTGATTTGATCACCTCCCAGTATTCCCAAGTACTTAATTAGCCAGGCACCTTCCTACATTTGTTTCATCTCTTTATAATCGGGTAGTGTTTACACGGTCGCACTGTACTATTTTTCCTCTCTTTAGTATTAGCACTGCACATTTTTTAGTACCAAACACTATCCCAATATCTGTACTGAAAAGATGCACCATCTTTATTAGGGAACCTACATGTATTTGATCACCAGATATACCAAATAATTTTAGATCAACCAATCAAAAGGTTAATACGACAATTTTTCACTAGTGAAAACATCGTCTGTCATGACTAAACGATTTTTATTTCATCACGGGAATGTATGGAAATCTCTATACTCGTATAATAATGTTACTGTGATTATTGGGTGACTTCGTTGTCATTGTGCATACACGCCCACAAGCAATATATGATCCTTCACTTGGAGAGAATCTTATTATTATTAAACAAGGGTAGAGAGCCAGAGTACTCAGGGGATTCTAACAATAGAAAACTAGGGTAAGTAAAAGGGTTTTAGCTTGAAAGAATGCATGGTCTGTGAATGATAATGTGACATGGGATGATCTTGTTAATCACCATCGGTCGGTGCTGGCTGAGTGCTGTAGCTGACTAAGTTATTTCGATGGAATATGAACTCCAAATGTTTATATTTTCCTTGTAAATCTATTTCTACAATGTTAAGATGCAAGGTATTAACCCATCACCACAGTCTGATAAAGAAATAATTTGTAGATATAAGATAATAATTAGTAGTTTTTACTTTTTTTATTACATGCATCCAGATACCAGAATAGCTATGATGCAAGTTACTGACCAAATACTACCAGAAAAATTATCTGATGAAGCATAAAAATATACAAACATGTATGATCTGAATACTAGTGTTATTTCTGCCATTCTATTTAATCACAAATGAATCACTCAAGTATGATATGGCAAAGCATAACACTTATCAAGTTTCGATACTATTTTTTTAGATGTGCTGCTGTATATTTACACTTCAGGAACAACTGGATACCCAAAGCCTGTTGTCATTGACAATTTGAGGCAAGGAAAAGCTTAAATAAGCCACAGGCAAATCTTGCCGAATGTCGTTTTTGGCAGGTACAAAAGTTGGACCGGATCAACTAGGATCGCTCACCTCGGATCGACTTTAAAATTGAAAAGGCCTCGAGGAATCACCCTACCCCTAATCTTTGAGCTAACCTTGTTGAAATCGGGGCAAATGTCAAAAATGTCTGGCTTACAAAACTGTTTTTCGCTCAATCCGAGGTGAGCAATCAGAGTTGCTCCAGTCTGACTTTTCTACCTGCCCATTTTTTTATGCCATACAAGGAGATTAATAATTTTTGGATAACCTGCCTGAATATCAGTTCTATAATATCTTGAAACTTGAGTGCTACACAAAAATTTATACATGTTTAGTTTTATCAAACTTGGTTGATAAAAGTGAATTAAGGTTTCTCCCTTTATCGGAGCCAAATGTTTGAAAAGGGCTAGTTCCAATTTACCTGGCAGGCTTACATGTATGATTTTCATTGTCGTATAGTAGTTGTAAAAGTCCAGGCAAAATTTCCAACATACTTGTAGTATCTAGAAATACACCAAGACAAAGCAGTTGTTGTTGTACCTGATTCCAATTAAGTGCACTAGCTAAATGTTTATCATTGAATTTAATAAATAATTTTGTTATTTTAGGTATTTGTCATTGGTTAATCTTCCTTATGTGCTAGTAAATTCTTATTCCTCTGAAGACATCATATACAATACTTTGCCTCTATATCACTCAAGTGGAGGAGTATTATGCGTGGGAGCTTGTCTTATCAATGGAAATACAGTTGCCCTGAGAAGAAAATTCTCTGCTAGCAGGTTTTGGGATGACTGTGTGGAAACCAAGGCAACGGTTTGTAAAGTTACCTTTTTTAATATAGATACTAGAAGTTTATGGCTTAATGTTCAGAGGATTGAATGGGCCCTTGTCCAATTCCATTTAACGGGAGAGATGTGTATATATTTATTTATTACAATTTAATGACCTTTGGTTAAATTACAACAGACTAAGGTTAACAAGATGCCTCAACAATGGCGTTTACGTGGGGTGCTTTTTTGACAACAAAGTATATTAAAGAAAAACAAATGTGGTAATTTGGCCTACAATGCTAAAATGATATAACACTAATTTATTATTTTAAAAGACATACCGGTAGTTCTTTCAAGGAAGAAATACTCTTGTTGTGTTCTAGTTTTAAATAGAATGATTACTACTTAACTTCGTTGATAATTACATGATGAACAAACTGAATTCTTTGTTGTATGACAAAAAATAACTTAAATTCCTTTGTCATTACACGAACTGTATTGAACAGGAATTTTATTAATGCCACTCAATTAAGCGTGTGTAGACATAAGAAATGTGTTACATTAGGACCGTTTTTTGAGGGGAACACTGCCTTGCGGTTGGTTAGCCTATGCGACTTCAGATTGCGTGACATAGAAAAACCTCACTTATCTCCCCAGCACTACGAGCTGAGTGGTAAACAGCTCGTGTTGTATCAGACAAGAGTATTGGTTAGCGAGCAATGTGCAAAGGCAAACGAGCCAACAAGCTTGGGGGAAGTCGTTTCGTAGGCTTAACCGCGCCACGCAATTTTAATGAAGGCAAAGCGAAATATCCAACCCTGCATCTCCAAAGGGAGGGAGGAAGGGGAAAAACTTTAACAAATTGCAAACAGCTAGTTGGTTTACTATAGCAGACAAACTGGCAAGTGAACCTTGAACGGCTAACTGAGGCTTTTATAGCTAGACTCTGTCAATTAAAGTAGCCAGTTGTACGGGTTCTACTATGTGTCAGGTAGGCATTACACGTGCTCTTTAGCAGTAATGAATGAGGTCTTAACAGATTTGTCCAATGCAGATGTACGTTATAATCTGAGATCTAGGAACAAGGTTTTTAAGAAAGACGAAAGAACGCGAAAATGACTATCTCGAAATGAACAGCCTTTTTAGTTCGGTCACGTTCCATTAACCGTATTTTACTGATGGGGCAGTAAAATCTCATGATAATATCTGTCTTGGTAGAGTAGGGCTGACCATTAGTTGTTATTAAAGTATTCTCCTTTCTTATTCTTTAGGTTGTTGTATACATTGGTGAGCTCTGTCGCTTCCTCTTGGCCCATCCGTATTGCCCATCTGAAAAGCAGCATTCAGTCCGTGTGGCGTTTGGCAATGGATTGAAGCCTCAAGTGTGGAGCAACTTTCAGTCTCGCTTTGGCATCAGATATATTGGAGAGTTTTATGGTTTAACAGAGGGGAATGTTGGTTTCTTTAACATGGACAACACCCCTGGAACTTGTGGTTTTGTGTCAAAGATTGTGCCAAAACTAATGACCACAAAATTTATCAAGGCCGATCCCATGACCGGAGAAATAATCAGAGGTGACAATGGTCTGGCAATTTCAGCAAAAACTGGAGAGCCTGGACTTGCAGTGGGAAAAATAAGGAAAGGTAACAATGGTCGAGAGAGCAGATAGTTAATTGAAATTTTAAAAAAAGATGACAACATTTTATAAGATATTTTTCTATGTTACGACCATCATCGTCAGTTACAAAGTGTTTGCAAAACCGTTAGAACTATATAACACCTGAGCGAAACGTGCGTAATTAACTATGATGAAGTGACAGAAAATTGATAACATACCGTATTTACCCGTGTAAAGTCGATTTTATGGATTTTATTTTTTGAGAAATAAAAATTCACAGTCTCTTTTTCAGAATTGTGCTCGTGAGTATCTCCAACATTTTGACTTGGACACATCCTTTTTCATTTCAACTGGGATTGCTTACGATAGCCTCCTTAACCCATTGACTCCTGGGGGTTCCCCATTGACGAGTAAAATCGTCTGGCGTTAGACAGAGTAAAATACTAAGTATGGCCGGTTTAGGGCTGAAAGGGTTAATGGGACATTAGTGGGAGCAGAATCGAGGATTTTGATACAATCCACAGAACACTAGATTCACACCCATCTGTTTAGGTTCAGGTTTGACATGATTTCGCGTGCATGGCGGTTTTGTTTACAGTGTATTTGCCTCGCAAACAGAGCACAGCATTGATAGCCAAGTTATGGAGGCTTTATTTGATGGACATAGTGCATAAATTGGGAATTTTAAAGGGGAAGAATTCCTGTCGAGTTAAATTTTCACAAGGGGTTATGTGATTGAATCTCCTTCTTGCTTGATTTAGTTAGTCGGTATTGTTTTCCTTTCTTTTTTTTTTTTTTGACACAGACAACCAATATTGCAGATATGTAAGCAAAGAGGAAACTTCAAAGAAAATTATCCATGACGTTTTTGAAAAGGGGGATTCATATCACGTTACAGGTGACCTTCTCATCACAGACGAGTATGGCTATGTTCGTTTTCATGATCGCATTGGAGATACCTTCCGTTGGCGCGGGGAGAATGTGTCTACAACTGAAGTGGAGGCAACAATGAGCAATATATTGGGCCTGTGTGATGTGGTTGTCTTTGGTGTCGAAGTCCCTGGTAGTGAAGGCAGGGCTGGAATGGCAGCTATTGCTGACACTGAGAACAAAGGCATCGATTTGACAGCACTTATTCGAGGATTAAAAGAGAGCTTGCCAGGTTACGCATGCCCCATTTTCCTGAGAATTGTTGATAACATTACAGCAACGGGAACATTTAAGCTGCAGAAAAACAAGCTAAGACAAGAAGGCTACGATATAAGTACTGTCAAAGATAAGTTGTTTTATTTTGACGCTAAAGCAGGTAAATACCTTGAGCTTGATGAAGACAAGCATGCAAAATTCACCAGTGGTCACATGCAATTGTAGGAGACTAAGACATGTAACTGTAAAATGGCCAAATTTAAAAGCTAAGCAAGTTCTCAAAAACCCAATAAGATCCTAAATGCCTCAAAAACCAGGTGATATTTTTTAACGACTCAACATTAGTTTTGCATGTAGTGTTTAATTATTTATTAGGGTTGACGAAAAGGTCACCGCAAAATATAACTCTATCATAAGTCTTTCACGATTATTCAGTCTCGTTCACGTCTTACAATATCGGCGAAGTATCCTAAAAATAAATTGGCACGAGCGGTTTCAGAGTGAAAACAGAGAATGAAAGATTCTCTGTTGCATGCTTACGTTGTTGTCAAAACCTCAAATTTAGTGATTTCACGTCGCTATTATGCAGAGGACCGCTAAGATACTTACTAAAATCCGTGATGTTAATGTTTTGTGGCGATGTCGTAGTCGTAGCCGGGAACCTCAATAGACCTTATTCACGATGGCCGCCATGTTGGATTTGCTATTATCATGCAAATTAGCTACATACTTCTGAGGGGGCAAACAACGCAAGTTCGAGAGGTTATAACGAACATCTTAGCCACACAGATGATTTGTTTCACGTTCATTGAATGTTTATCACCTAAGTAGTAAAATAGAATGATTACACAAGTTACTTCGATGTTTTTTTCAGTGAAAAATGAGCAGATAACGAAGTAAAAGTCAAAATGTCAAAGGTAATCAAAAGATATAAAATTATTATAAAAGGCACTTAATTCTAAATTCTAAAGTGTACTTTTAGCAATGATATTTCAATATTTCGACGAGCCGATTTTCCGCAAATTGCCTTTTTTCCAATATTTGCCCCGCAGCATAACACATGGCTCATTTGCATGACAATCGTGAATAAGGCCTATTGCGACGGGAGAACGCGCGGAATAGTCTGGATTCTACTCTAATCTGACCTAATATAGAAAAATTTCTGCGCTCGCCGTCGTCAACTGACGTTCCCGTTCCGTTGCTAAATCAGCCTATTTTGTGGGGTGGGACAGTGGCACAGTGGTTATAAATTAGTGCACAGAACTCTGGGTTCGACTGACCCAAATCCAAGACCTTGCAATTTAATCTTGTTGTGTTTTTTTGGGCGACTCTCTTCCCTCAAGGTTGTAAACGGTACCGACAACTTGTTGGTGAAGGGTAAGGCCTACTGACGTGTTTTTTAGGGTGCGTTGCTAAGGATGTAATGGTTAAGTAATCTCAGAGAATTTGGCATTATTTTGATCAGTTACCAATGACCCTAAATATGACGTCATCATGCCACGCCCATGGTCACGTGACTAATAAAAGAAAACTCTAAATTTGTCTACGTGCTACACAATTTGGGTATTTAATTAATCAGTGGTTTGATAATTTGTATTCGTTTTTGCATCCAGCCAAGCTTGGTTTTCTTTTTATTTAGAAAAATGTTCTTTTTAGAGAGATAAACGATACTGAAATACCTATAACATTTTCAAAAAAGATCATTTTGAAAAAATCAATGCTTAGCTATATTCTGTATTTAAAGACCGCCGGAAATTTAGCTTTTTCTCAAACCGGAAGTCAGTTCGTTACGCATGCGCAGTTGAACTGAGAACGAGCTTGGGGAAGGACGAGGAAAAACCTTCGATGCAAGCAACAATTTGGAGATTGTTATAAAATTTTCCAGGTCGGTGAGTGGGTTTTCTGGTCAGCTCACGGTATGATGACGTCAGTTTCCGGAAGTATCATTTCACTTCCTTAGCAACGCACGAAAAATCCGTCTGTGGTCCCTTAAGATAAACTACAATCCAAATACGGGAGGGTGGGGGTAAGAATGCTTTATCTCACCTAATGTCCTGGAAACCAGGTTAAACGTCTTCAGGATTTTACTTTTACGTACAATATTTTATCTTATTAATATCGGCAAATGTTGTATGTTTCGTCCGGTCAATGCATGATGTTACAGATAATTTCACACTATCCCCTAAAAACTGCTCCTCGAGGAAAAGTCAAACATGCGTTTATCCTAATCTAAACTTCAACGTTTACCTTATTTTTTGTTTATAAAATAACTGAGATAGTACATAAGCTCTTATTGGTCAATAAGTGCATTTCCATGAGAGTATGTAAATTTACATGGTTGTCACATCATGCTTTCTACTTTTGCCAGTGAAAGGTTAAATCATGAGAGGACTGTTTCCGTGTTTGCATAGTCTGGGTAATTCGTGCAATTTTGCGGTTAAGTACTCAGGAGGTTTGGAGAATTCTCAAAAGTTATGCAAACCTCCAGTGTCTCAGTTTTTCATAACTGTCTCGTATTCTCCCAACCAAGTATTGTACACTATTTTGGGAGTTACATATGCTACGCTTAAATAATAGTATTCAAAGTTGCTTCACATGCGAATAATAATAATAATAATAATAATAATAATAATAATAATATAGGGAAGATATCTGTTTACAAACACTTCTTTTGTTATTCAAATTTGCCAACCACGGGAACAAAAGACCTTTTGTTTCGACAGCCAATGAGGCTCTGGTCGGCACATTAATGACAGTAGGTGACGTCGACGATATCTTCCCTATTGGTGTAAAGCATATTTGTGTAAAATAATATCATTTATCCACCTAACAAAAATAGACATTTAGGTCCCTTAAAGTGATGATATCTTGCATTAGTACTCTGTTTTTAGCGAGATTCATAATGCGTAATGGCCTTTTTACCAAGTAAATGTACGTGTATTTGCGAGTGTCATATAAAAGTAAAGTACAGTAACCACTTGTCTATCAGTTACATGTCAGAATGTGGTCATTTTCACAATCTTCTGTTGGGTTAGTGTGAGAAATCATATAGAGGCAGTGTGGCCCAATGGTTAGCTAGGAGATCCGGGGGGGGGGGGGGGGGTTCAACACTTGTTCAGTTTGATCCTGGTAGTCCTTAGTTCAACTTGCCAGCTGCACTTGTAAATACAAAAATTTGGTTTTATCAACGGAGTTGATAATGTAAATTGGCCACCGTACAGAGATTCTAAAAGCTGACGTTTCGAGCGTTAGCCCTTCGTCAGAGCGAATCGAGGGATTATGGGTTACGTGTAGTTTTTATAGTAGAGTAGGAGCTACGCTATTGGTGGTAACATGGCAACGTGAAAATAGGAATATATTAGTTAAATGAAAAGCGTTCGTTCATACCGTGAGGATTAAGGGTGCCGATTTGAAAGATGAATTTTTGTTCCAGATTCTTGCGGCTTTCCGTCGTTCCTAGATGTAGGGAAAGGCCGCAGATAGCCATGTGTTTTTTGGACTGGTTAGGCAGATTAAAATGGCGAGCGACTGGCTTAGATGCATCCTTGTCATTCTTCTCAACATCGCGGAATCGGTCACCTAGTCGTCTACCTGTCTCACCAATGTATAATTTATTGCATAACGTACAGGTTATGCAATAAATGACATTTGCGGAGGTACATGTGAAACGATCGGTGATCTTAACAGATCGCTTAGGTCCCGATATCTTGCTAGTGTAAACAATGAAAAGACAAGTTTTGCATCGTGAGCGCGCGCATTTGAAAGTGCCGGGTTGCTCGTTAGTTTTGAGCGCGCTTCTAACTAAAAAGTTGCCTACGTTTTTGTCGCGCTTGAATGAAATAAGTGGAGGTTGCGAAAAGATTCTACCAGTCTCGGGATCATTTTGGAGTAATTTAAAATTACTAAGAATGATGCTTTTGACTGCGTGATTATGAGGATGGAAAGTGAGGGTGAATGGAATTCTGTCATTCTTATCTTTTTGTGACGTTTGTAGTGATGACTGTCGATCAAATTGTTGGGCGCGATGATGGCCCGCTTTGACCACAGAGACAGGATAGCCACGTTTTTCGAAGAACTGGCACATCTCCTCTGATTTGCTGGAAAAATCGGAGTCGTCACTACATAGACGTCGAAGTCTAAGAAATTGAGAATAAGGAATGGAGTTCTTGACATGTGATGGATGTGACGATGAATACAACAAATAACTGTGAATCAGTAGGTTTGTAGTGCACACTAGTACATAGCGCGTTGCCTCTAATAGAAACTTTGATATCTAGGAAAGCCAATGAAGTTTCCGAAATTTCCCAGGTATATTTAAGAGCCGGATGAAAAGAGTTGACGGAGGTTATAAATTGATCGAGTTCTTCTCTGCTGGATGAAATAGCGCCGATGCAGTCGTCGATGTAGCGGCCGTAGAGTTCAGGTTTGGGGCCGTTGTACTGATTAAAAAATTGGTGTTCAACATATCCTACAAAAAGATTGGCATAGCTAGGTCCCATTCTTGTGCCCATCGCTACACCATTAATTTGTTTGTAATAGTTGCCGGCGAATGAAAAACAGTTAAGCGTTAAAACTAGTTCGGCAAGGCGGAGGAGCGTTTCCGAGTTAGGTTCTTTGACAGTGCGTTGATCGAAAAAGTGTTTAAGTGCTTGAAGACCTTCGCTATTAGGAATGACTGTATATAGAGATGTAATGTCCATGGTGAAAATAGGTTTGTCTTGGCCGGAGAAATTGAAATCGCGGAAAATTTGTAGTGCGTGTGTACTGTCTTTAATGTATGATGGCAAAGATTTGACGATAGGCGTCATAATCCTGTCTAAGTAGCTAGAAATGAGTTCGGTGGGGCAACTACAGGCAGAAACGATAGGGCGACCTGGGTTGTTGGGTTTGTGAATTTTAGGCAAGAAGTAAATGCACGAAGTTCTAGGGGTGTTGATGATGAGATTAGTGGCAGTGTCCGGTAATTCTTGATTAACTATAAGATTTTGAATGGTGTCTTTCACAAGTATTTGATTTTTGGAAGTGAGATCTTTAGGGATTTTGGCATAAAACGAGGTATCCGAAAGTTGCCGCAAAGCTTCTTTTTGGTAAAGGCCCGGACCGCCAAACAACTACCGCGCCGCCTTTGTCGGTCGATTTGACAACTATGTCGTTGCGTTTACTAAGATTTTTAAGCGCCGCCCACTCTTCCGAGGAAAGGTTGGAAATTTGAGTGTTGCGATTGAATTTAAGTTTGTGAATGTCGTGACGGCATTTTTTGGTGAAAAAATCTAAAGAGGCAAATTGTCCCTCTGGGGGAGTCTACTTCCCCACCGACGCAGCACCACAGTTTCTTTAGAAACTACCCCTTCATGCACTTGTAAATAACCAACTGGTTTGCCTCCGGCCTGTTGGGATTCTTAACAGTTGTGGTTTTGTTGATTTCGCTTCATTGGCCCTCAAAAGCCCCCTTGGGGAGAAGTATGTATGTATGTTCTGAGGTAGCAAAATTTATTGCCCCACAGGGATTTTGCCTGGAGGGTGATTTTCTTGAAGGCATTGGGGGGTTATTCACACTTTATTTTCAAGAATGCAATGTTTAAGATAAGCTTTTTATCTTTAACAGATATTCTTCAAAAGTAATGTTTGTATGATAATAGTCAACAGAACGCTTACTATTTCTCAGCTTTCATCGGGAACAATTTAGTCTCCATGTGGGTACCGCGTCGTATTGTGACACGATTCAATGTCACATTTTCGTCAATAAACGGCGTCTTTCAAAATTACGACTACCACTATTCAATTCTAACCACTTCTATGTTGTTTGATACGAGTTTGGATGAATTTGTCATTTTGTGTCCCGCGAACTGCGAGCTCCGACTTAGACTGACAGGTACGTCTCTGAATAAACATAGGAGGCTGAAGAAGGGTTCTACACCCGAACCGTCTGTGATTTAAAAAATAACTACTGACACTTTTTGATATTTATATCACTCTACTTGTTTACTCATTTTAAAGTGTCACGCATCTCTTACAAAAAGTTATGGTGTAAATATTTAAAAATATTTAAAAAAATAAAAATTTCGGTTCTCGGAGCGCAATTAAAACTTAAAAGTGGGATATTTCGTTCGGATCCACCGAACTTCGTCAGCCACAATGCAAATTTGAATGTTAAGAAGGGTTATATAATGGTCTCGAGGGGGCTAAGATGGCGTCATAGATGCTGGCTAATTCGAAGCCATTGTCTCTTCAAAGACGGCTTACGTAATCTCCGTTGTCAAGAACTTTTGTTTTGCTGGAATCCACTGAATGACCCGTGAGCTTGCAATGTTCATGAACAGCTGACGAATTCCTAGAAAGATGTTCCTTTACTCGAGTTTCTAATAACCCAGAAGTTGCCCAAATTGTATCGGTAGGTCCTGGAATTCGTCCACAGAAAGGCCAGAGAGACAACTTCACCCGTGAACCGCCATGTTTACAAGAGAGCATTTTAGGTGTCCCAGTCTGCATGAAACCATCTCTCACCTCTGTCTCGAGAAGACCAGACACGCACGGTTCTTACGTTACGTTTATGCTTGTGCAATCAACTGAAATGTCAATTCCGAGTAAAAACCAGCATTTAGCATTTTAATTTTTTTGGTAGGACAGGTATCGGAGAGCGCCCGAACATTTACGCATGCGCTGACGGAATGTTTGAACAAGAGAGAAAAACGCAGTACCTCCAGACATCGGCGCTGGAGCATAAGAATTCCATAGCTTAAATGTACAAGGGAAAAGTCATTTTGTCTGCCATATGGGGGGAGTCTACTTCCCCACCGACGCAGCACCACAGTTTCTTTAGAAACTACCCCTTCATGCACTTGTAAATAACCAACTGGTTTGCCTCCGGCCTGTTGGGATTCTTAACAGTTGTGGTTTTGTTGATTTCGCTTCATTGGCCCTCAAAAGCCCCCTTGGGGAGAGGTATGTATGTATGTTCTGAGGTAGCAAAATTTATTGCCCCACAGGGATTTTGCCTGGAGGGTGATTTTCTTGAAGGCATTGGGGGGTTATTCACACTTTATTTTCAAGAATGCAATGTTTAAGATAAGCTTTTTATCTTTAACAGATATTCTTCAAAAGTAATGTTTGTATGATAATAGTCAACAGAACGCTTACTATTTCTCAGCTTTCATCGGGAACAATTTAGTCTCCATGTGGGTACCGCGTCGTATTGTGACACGATTCAATGTCACATTTTCGTCAATAAACGGCGTCTTTCAAAATGACGACTACCACTATTCAATTCTAACCACTTCTATGTTGTTTGATACGAGTTTGGATGAATTTGTCATTTTGTGTCCCGCGAACTGCGAGCTCCGACTTAGACTGACAGGTACGTCTCTGAATAAACATAGGAGGCTGAAGAAGGGTTCTACACCCGAACCGTCTGTGATTTAAAAAATAACTACTGACACTTTTTGATATTTATATCACTCTACTTGTTTACTCATTTTAAAGTGTCACGCATCTCTTACAAAAAGTTATGGTGTAAATATTTAAAAATATTTAAAAAAATAAAAATTTCGGTTCTCGGAGCGCAATTAAAACTTAAAAGTGGGATATTTCGTTCGGATCCACCGAACTTCGTCAGCCACAATGCAAATTTGAATGTTAAGAAGGGTTATATAATGGTCTCGAGGGGGCTAAGATGGCGTCATAGATGCTGGCTAATTCGAAGCCATTGTCTCTTCAAAGACGGCTTACGTAATCTCCGTTGTCAAGAACTTTTGTTTTGCTGGAATCCACTGAATGACCCGTGAGCTTGCAATGTTCATGAACAGCTGACGAATTCCTAGAAAGATGTTCCTTTACTCGAGTTTCTAATAACCCAGAAGTTGCCCAAATTGTATCGGTAGGTCCTGGAATTCGTCCACAGAAAGGCCAGAGAGACAACTTCACCCGTGAACCGCCATGTTTACAAGAGAGCATTTTAGGTGTCCCAGTCTGCATGAAACCATCTCTCACCTCTGTCTCGAGAAGACCAGACACGCACGGTTCTTAATGTACAAGGGAAAAGTCATTTTGTCTGCCATATGGTAAGCACTGAAGTCGCAGATTACAAAGTGTGCGAACGCGCCCTGCTTAAGGTAACATACATACATGCATGCATAGACTTTATTTCATCTGGAATTTCAGAATAACTACAAGAGCTAATATCTTCGAGACATTACATTTACAGCTAAAATACATAGCATATACAGATACATACTAAATACATAATATTTAAAAATATATTAATTAAAAAGAAAACCGCTGTACAAAATGCGGCCTGGATTCCCTTTTGAAACCAGTAAACTCAGTGGTACGGATAAAATCAGGTAGCGCATTCCGCAACTAAGCTGATACGCTCGCTCATGCCTAAAAAGAATTCTGGGTAATTCTGCCATTCCATGACAAGGGAAGACTCCCGATTCTCATTTCACAGTTTGTTTTCGCAATACAAAACACTGTAAAAAAGGTACAGAGCAACACAATGGTGACAGCCTGATGTCCTGAATTGGAAGTCCGACATGGGAATGGTGGAAATTATGTTTTCCGCCATAATGGTCACGTAATATACCTTATTGTAGCAAATTAACGCTACATAAAATTGAGGTATTAGAAATGAACGCGACTTGAATTAACGCAAATTTAATGTAAAAATGACTTTTCGAATAAGGAAAATTAACGCAAAAGAGGACGTAGAATTTCAAAATAAAGAAAATTAACATAAATGAGAAATTTCGAGACTATGTTACAGAGACTAACACATACCGTGCATTTTACCTTTCGATACACCCATCCGAAAAATTGGTTTTTGCCCTAAGCGGGACTCGAACCCACGTCTCCCTGATTACTAGTCGGGCATGCTAAGCCACTAAACCATCAAGGTCACCACGCTGGCAACGCAGCAGATTAATGAGGCGACTTAGCAGCGTGGGGATCCCTAGGGCCCAGCTTTTCTTCACTTGAGTGTATATCCTTGCCTCTATAACCCCAGACAGGGCTTAGAACACATGAAAGTGAGAAATTTCGAGGCAAATGAAAGGTATAGACTATGTTATAGAGACTAACACATACCGTGCATTTTACCTTTCGACACACCCATCCGAAAAATTGGTTTTTGGCATTGGTTATTGTGGACATTACTGATTTAATCACAACGCTGGTCAGCATGACGTCATCTGTTCTGTTATCAGTTCTGTATAAATAGAGCGGTTTTCAATCGAGTGTCGTAAAACAAGTATCGAAGTAATTACATCGACCAATCACAGCAGGTGCAAACAGGGCAATGAACCAATCCAAATCCGTAGCAATTCCATGTGACTTGCTCAAAGGGCGGGAAAAATCACGCGCGTGCAAGTAGCGGTTGGTTTTAAGGTCTCGGGAAAGGAAAATGAGGTGTCCGCGGAAAAGTGAAATTGTCGCGCCGCTATTTTCTGTATGGCGTCAAACTATATATCATATCAAAGCTAATAGATTGAATTATTTGAATAAAGTTTTAGTTTCTTGGCATTTAATATTGCCTTTTAGTTTTGAGGCCTCAAACTCAGAACCGAGTCTGCTCAGAAGCTCCTGCCCCTTCATTTTATTGCGAAAATAACAGCTGGCACTTTGTTACATCTTAGGACTCTTTCCATTTGACAGAACTGACCGGCCAGACCGGATATTTGGAAGGACTAACTCTACAACGCTTTCAAATTAACACACTTCGAGGATGATATACATGTATACTCCATCAGAATAATGCAAGGGATTATCACGCAAGTGTTCCTTCGAATTATTGCATTTTCTTTGCAAACTGACGGGTCTGGCCGGCCAGTTCTGACAAAAGGAAAGCGCCCTTAGTCACAGATGAATGCACTTGATATTTTACGAATTGAAGGAAATATCACCCACCAAAGTCGAAACTTTCATCTCATACTTAATTTGGGCAGAAAAAGTACCATAAAATCAGTCTCCGAAAACAAACGAAAAATTCCACACACGTTATTTGAGGTGGTAAAATCATCTATGAGAAATGAAAATTTGGATATCTTAAAACCCGTCGGGACAGGAGGTCCGAGAAGTTGTAATTTTGGAACAAAGCCCTAGAAAATGGAGCCAGAAGATTTCGCGTGTAGTTCACGGTCCTCTGAATAACTCCGTCCCCTACTTGAAAGGCAATTATGCGGTGCCAATCAACGTTCGGGCACGTGCTAAGGTAGCAGATCGCGAGGGAAGGCTGTCAATTGATACCCAACGTGGTAAGTAAATAATTTTTCGCGCGCAGATTATGGCGGGAAACAAAGAAAAGTGATTTTAGCGATTTTATCGCAGTTTTACCTTGGTTTTGGTTTTTCTTCTCATCGGTTGATAAAGTGGCGCGAGATTTTTTAACTAAAATCACTAAGCGTAGCAACTGCGATCGACCGCATAATTTCTTTTAACAGTACTCCACAAACTTACTCAATGGATGCTTCCATAGCAGCATCCGTATTGCATGCTATAGGAGACTTAACTGTTCATAAACAATTCTTTTGTTATTTAAATTTTGGCAACCACAGAACAAAAGAATCCTTTATTTCGGCAGCCGATAGATCTCTGGGGCCGGTTGCTCAAAGCATGGTCAGCGCTAACCGTTGTTTAAGAGGTGTTAAAACCTACAGGTTTCCACGGTATTGAACGCTGGTTAGCGGTAACCATGCTTCGAACAACCCGGGCCTGGTTGGCACATTAATGACAGTAGGTGACGTAACGGTGACTATCGCCATAACTTCTTTTGCACTCGATAACTTATTTATCCATTCGTTATTGACCAATCAGAAACGCAATATTCTTTTGAGTATTAATATTTTTAAAAATACAACCACACTTTTGAGTGGCTACATCTACATCTACATATTCCAGCACTCGGCAAAGTCCCTATTTGACTTATGACTGTTTCTGCTTTGGTGGCGTCATACACCACAAGCCTTTTTAGAGACATCAACGCCAAGCCGGCCACTTCTACTGGAGAGAACAGGACAGCCACAACACCGGGGACTTCATTCCCTACTCTTCTCGAATAGTGTGTGGGTTCTTTAAAGTCCCACAGGGAACTTATGAACATAGAAGATATTTGTGAGACGGGGCCTACGGTTTTTAGTCCTTATCCGAGAAGACTTGAAAGTCTCCGCATTTGCAGATGAAATTGCAAAGGCAGCACCTTCTCCTCACTTATTTTAAGATCCTGAGTGTTGACCCGGCCAGGGTTCGAACCCGCGACCTCCCGCGAGACAACCCCGTGTAAAACCCCGTGCTAAACCAACCGGTGGGCATGCGCGCTCATACACGGAGTAATTGTTAATTCAACACTAGCCCCGTTAAATCGAACCCCCCGCTATTTTTCGATTCCCTTGGGGTTCGAGTTATCCGGGTTCTACTGTAGTTACTTGTAGTAATTCGCTTTGTCCACTGATTCCGGTAAGATTTCCAACCCTCGGGTGCAGTTCTTTATTAACGAGAGCACTTGGGTTTTCCAAAACCACAATAAACTTTCCTTATTTTTTCATAAACTTCTGGCACTAAAAATTTTAACATTTTCTCCTAAAACGTAGGAAAAAATTGTTACATTTAGTGTCAAATTGACATAATTATCATAAATTATGCATTGTAAAATATATGCACATATTAATTATAAGAGCTCGACCAATCAGAAAACTATTTTTTCGTCTTTTTACCATATTTGGTAACCTATTGTATTTTAATTTCCTAATTTGGACATTTTGTACTAAAATGCGCCGAAGAAGAGAGACTGGAAAAGGAAGACGCCATATTGAAACGGGGAACGTGTTTGAAATGGAACGAGGGAAGAACAAAACTTTAAGCGATCCGATCATTGTCGTGTCCAGCGACGAGGAGGACGATGCAGATGTGGAGGAGCTCTTTAAAGCCTTTGCTTCTAAAGTGGAGCCTTTGATTTCTGAAGAAGAATTCATCCTACTTCGGTTGAAATTTAGGGATGCTCGGTCAGAGTTCGTTTCGTCCGCGAATTTCAAAAAGTCACTCAGGTGGAGAACGGAAGCGCTTGCTGAAGAGAACGCATATATTTTTACAGGCAGTATTTTATCGCTTCTTGGTTTCGATTCAAGGCAGAGTCAGTCTAAATCGAAATCTAGTGAAGAGATAAGTGCAACGACAGATAATCATGTTAGTAACATAGGAAACGAAGAGGTCACGATATACCCAAGAGGGGAGGAGACGGGACAAAACAAGAACATTATTCATATAACGATCGACACAAACGAGGAAGTTAAACCGCTCGAGGTAGAAGCTCCTCGACCGAGCACTAGTTCAGTTGTTTCTTCTAGACATTCAAAAGGGCCCACACAAAGGAATAAAACGGAGAGAAGAAAAATCAGCGAAAACAATCATGAGTCGACGAGATCAAAACTTACACGTGAGCTTTCGCCGAGAAAACGAAAGCGCCTCCTGAGAAGACTGGAGGAGAAAATGAAACACGTAAACGAAAGAATAAGGATTTTAAATCAAGCGGAGCTAACCTTGGACGAGATGAACATGAATGACAGCACTTATATTCAAGAGTGCAGATTAAAAGATCGCTTTAATCAAATCTGGAATCAGATATGCAGAATTAAAGGCAGAACCGCAGAGACAGGGAGGGTAACAGAGAAAGTAGTCAGATGCCCCCCCACAGGATTCCCAGAAATTGACAGAGCTGTTAACAGGTTTTTGAAAAAGAAAAAAGGTCGTTTTCCAGATAGACATGACATTAGCACTGTCATTTCAGAAGCAAAGAAAAAGCATGGTTTGAAAATAGCACCTCAGGGCCTTGCAGACATTACCGATGAAGTATTTATGTATGTTGGTAACAAGTTACAAAAGAGGCGTCGGTTAGATTTTACAAACAATTCTGGCTGTTTTTTAACTGATGACTATCTCACAAGGGATGACCCTGCCATGAGAGATCCGTCTCTTCTGAAGAAGCTAGAGGAGAACAAGAGGATGAGCAAAAGAGCTCTTGATGAAGTTTTTAACAAGTATGCTCATTATGGACGCCTGAAAAATTGTGGAAATGGTCATCAGAGTACAAGTGATTCTGAAAGTTCAAACCAAGAAAACGACTTTGAAGGGAAAAGAAAAAAAAGACTTTCTCAGCTTTCCAATGCAGGGGCCTTAGATTCTAGTGGTGGAGAATGTGACGACTTTGGATTATAAAGGAAAAGGGAAAAGTGATGAAGATGAGAAAGGGTTTGATGACCATAGTGGATCTCTCACAATGCAGCATTCCAAAAACAAACTCATTCTTAAAGTCAACAAACTCGAGTGCCAGTGACATGGAGGATTTTGAAATAAAGAAGCCACGCCAATTAATAGGCCTTATTCATGATAGCCGCCATGTTGGTTTTCAAATTGTCATGCAAATTAGCCATGTGTTTTGCTGGGGGGCAAACATTGGAAAAAAGGCAAATTGCGGAAAATCGGCTCTTCGAAATATTGAAATAACATTTCTAAAAGTACGTTTTAGAATTTAGAATTAAGTCCCATTTATAATAATTTTATATCTTTGATTGCCTTTGACATTTCAACTTTCTACTTCGTTATCTCCTCATTTTTCACTAAAAAAACATCGAAGTAACTTGTGTAATCATTCTATTTTACTACTTCGGTGAAAAACATTCAATGAATGTGGAAAAAATCAAGATGTTTGTTAAAACCTCTCGAACTTGTGTTGTTTGCCCCCTCAGAAGTGTGTAGCTAATTTGCATGATAATAGCAAATCCAACTTGGCGGTCATTGTTAATAAGGTCTATTAGTGGAGCACATACCATTGGGAACAATGCTAAAGATGGTGACAAAAATGATGTGACTTTGCAATCAAGTGAACTTAACTGTGGTATTATGGAACTGTCTTTTCCTGTTTTGTCTGAGTGTGTTGCAAAATCTGAGAAGCAGACAAATGTTACAGAATCTCATGAAGCCTGTTATGATGAGGTAAAAGAAAAAACCATAACAACAGAATTAACATCAGACATAACTAAAGGAACTGTGGAACTTCTTGGAACAAAGGATGTCTCTTTTAAGGAGTCAAATACAAAGGAAAGATTGAGACAAAAAAATTTTGCTTCTTCCTCTTCAGCTAAAAAATTATGGTGATCATTCTATTAGTGCTACCTCAAGAATTAGCTAAAATCATTTCTGCAGACAGATCTAAGTTCTTTCAGATGACGAAAGTGACAACAATGATAATTGACCTCCAATCTTTGCAGCTGTATAGAGATAACATTATACAAGATGAATATTTTAAAATATTGGCATTAAATAGTTTTAGTATTTTTATTTGAAAAAGAGAATCCTTGGTCAAGTGTCAAGTTAACCCTAGGTGTTAAAACCTTTCCAGTGTTTCTTTGCTTTGAGAGTTGTTCAAGGAATGTTTAGCAGAAAGCTGTGTTAATGTCGCAAAAAACTAATGAAAGAAAAGGTTTCTTGCCATTTCAATGATTTCATGTCCTCGTAATCAGATCAAAATGAAGAAATTAACACAACTAGCTCGTAAGTATTCAAAATAAGAAGCATAAAACAGATTCTTATTTTGTATGCACCGGTATTAGACAATATCAAAAATACCATAATACTCTGTCCCTCGAAAAGTTTGCATTAGCATTTATTTTATTTTCTCTTGGGACTTATAATGGTCCCAAGAGAAAATGGAAACAATTGCTTATGCAAAATTGTGGTGGGACAAACAAAGAGCATTATGGTGTTTTTAAAATTGGCTAATTTATATGCATCTGGTGTTAATTTCATTCGAGGCACTATGTTGTTGGTTTCCCAGAGCTTAAAGATTTGTTTACTTTCTCCTGTTTTCTTTCATCTTTCATGTCAAAGCTGAAAGCAAATTTGCAAAGAATAACATTGATTGGTTGCCACAAACAGTTTGTGGCCAGTATTCTGGATTTGTTGGAGTTTATCCCTTTGATACTTTAAATACCATACAAAAGACAATTACAATAGTCCAATCGTGAGATGACAAGGGCATTAACTAACATTTCAAGTCCGTCTAGCAAAAGATATTTCCAAATGTGTCCTATTGATTTTATGGGAAGAGTAGATTTCTGACAAATTTCATTTATGTGACTACTAAATGACAAATTATTATCCATGATAACACCCAGATTCCTTGCTTTCTTTGTGATGTTCATTCCAGTCCATTCAAATGTGATGCTGTCACCAAAGGATGGTTGCTTCATAAAACGCAATGTAAAATGCAACACCTCATGTCTTCCCAGGGTTGCTTTTAAGCATTTTTCTGGTGTTCCATAAGAAATATGCTCAACACACTTCTGCAAGGTAGTAAGGTTGCGCTTGAATGGTAAGGGTTAAAGGCAATGTATACTTGACTGTTAATTTTGCTAATGGTAAAAATAATTTACTGTGACTTTGTCATGCTTTTTTAGCAGCCAGTCAGATTGTACCATTTAATGTGTGGTGTGACTTACTGGTTCAATCCAATTGGCTGCTTTAAAAAAAAGACATGACATTGTGATTTACAACATCAGTTTATCCATCAAGTAGTTTTCTTCTATGCGGGGGTAAGTGGGACGTATTTTTGTAGGTTCCCTTGTGGTCTCAGGGGGAGTCCCAAAAGGGCATATTTTACAACTATGAGGTGCAGATTACCGGTACCTATCAACGAGGAAATGCTCTTTGTCCCGTTGCCCTCGTTTCTTTAAGGTGGAGAAATTGCATTTTATTTTAAAGGGGCTAATATCTATAATATATATAATTATGTTCTCAATATACAACCAGAAACCCATAGGGGTTGAAACTTGTAACACGCGTTCACAGCTTCCAAATATTCAGTGTGAACTGATTGGTTGAATGTTTCAGTGCTAAGTACCATATTTGGAAACCCCTCGCTCTTGTTGTTCCAAATATGGTACTTAGCAAATTGAATATTCAGAAGCTTGTTTCCCAGCACACAAGGGGCCGTTACACGTTTCAACCCTTATGGATTTCTGATACAACTTAATGTTAACTCAGAAAGTACTTTTAGGCAACACAAACCAAAGCTTCATGCCGGAAAAAAATGTCTGTTGAGCATACGTAATTATAGTTACAAACAACAGAGATCAACTTTGAAAAACTGAACTGAATATTAGACTAAGTGCAATATAACTTAATTAATATTGCTGGCCTCTGAAAGTTTCTTGAAAGGCAAGGCAAAAGAAAAATCTATCATTGCCAAGTAGGGATACATTATTACTATTTAGGGGTAACAACCAATGGTCCCCCTGAAAAGGAAGTCTTTAATAGAGCAATCTCAATTTGTTATTTGTTTATTTATTTTATTTATTTATTTATTTGAACCTGCTACTCTTGGAAAAGAAAATGTCTGTTTCCTCCATTCTCTATGCAGTCAAAGCACAATTTTTCACTTTGAAATAAAATATTGGATGCTGCAGAAGATTATAATGATACTCGATCAATCAATCAGTACTTTATTTGATAAAGCAGGTCAATAAAATTGGCAACTATACAGCTGATGTTGACCTGCTATTGCTAAGAACAAATTATACAAAGAAATATCTACAATAATTTAGCTAAACATACATCATCTAAGAATTTCATGAATAGTAGGACTTACTAGGAATTTTTAGAATACCTAAAATTGATTATCTGAGGGCCTGGAACAAGCTAAAGACATCAATATAATTTCAAGGATTTCCTCAGGGTATAACTGGAAGGAGTCTTGACAACTAATCTATTTTATAATTTATTTAATCTAAATCTAAATTGTTAAAAGCTTTATGAGCGATAGTTAGAATGCAAAAACAATAGAAATAACTCAGCGGCATCCACTTAGCATTTATAAGGACAGATTCATCGTCCATGTCTCTCGGCAATTTATAAATAAGTCTTGCAGCTCTAAGATGAATCTGTTCTAGGTCTTTCAATAAATGATCCGAGCAAGAGCCCACACAGCTAGACCATATAGCACACTTAGGATAACTGTTTTATAGTAAATTGTTTCCAGAGATGTTCTAGATGAAAAACTAACTTATACGTCTAACATTTTAACTGTAGAGCTAAAGGATGTGGAGACAGACTGTACAGGGGTGAATCCAGGATTTTTCTTAGGAGGGGGTGCACCACTAAAGAATGGCGTAGCTGACTGGAGACGTTTTATTTTTTGCAGAATACCAGTGTCATTAGAAAGCCTCAGGTCACCACGGGGAGGGGGGGGGGGGGTGCACACCCCCTGCACCCTACCCCTAGATCCGCCCCTGCTGTATATACTTCAGATGCTTGCTCCAAGACAGCTGATTATCAATGGTGACCCCAAGGCATATAGAAGAAGAACTAAATTGAACAATGTTATCTCCCCATATAAGGGGCTTCAGAGGGCCAATAAAAATATTTGTATCGAAAATTAAAGCATCAGTTTTCCCCTCATGCAAAATTAGCCTATTCTTTAGACACCCAAGATTGTAGCTGGTCCAAAATCTCCTGAAGGGATATACTGGAGATTCAACAAAACTAATTTTAGTATCTGTAATTTCCAGCAATGACATCCGGAATGACAATAATGTGTGGTAAACTACTATGCCTGCTACCGTGTTAGGGGAAACCTATACGGTACCCTCTCGAATGCAGTCAAGAAAGGGAGAATATGTTAAGACTTACGAAGAAAAAATAGATGAAACTGATCGCGCCAGTCGTTTAGTAAAATTGAAATGAAACATTATTCCATTCGTGCTTGTTGGATTTGAGATTGCTGGCGAACACTAGCAAAGCCGAGTTGGCTGTACCGGAAGTTGCTCTATTTTGCTTTTACTGGAGCATGCGTGCAGAGGAAAAGTTTTTGGCGCGATGCATTATTTACAAACCACGTTAAAAATAATGAAAAGACAATCTCGTTTGACGGCCGCCGGCGAGAGAAATTTAAACGCTTTAATGGCCTTTGATTTTTCTTTAAAAGAGACGAGCCTTTACTTGACGTTAGTCTGTAGAAGAACTTTGAGGCCGAGGACATAAGCTCACAATTGTTTGGTCAAAGATGATAAATACCAGCGTAGTTGTGGAGGATCGTCAAGTTGTCAAGCTTATCCTCGAGTTTTTGGACTCTAGAAAGCTTCACAACACCATGAGAAGCCTTGAAAAAGAAGCTGGGATTGTGAACTGTAGCTTATCGGACGACATTCTCTTTTTACGAGACTTGGTGCTTGACGGGGAATGGGAAGCCATCTTGATCTTTGCTCAGCCATTTGAAGGCATCGATGGTTTCGATTCAAAACGATTCCGTTATATTGTTTTAAAGCAGAAATTCATGGAAGTATTGTACTTCAAGTCAGGCTTTGGAGGAAATTCAACAAGCTATTCGATCGAGGATTTGATCAAGTGCTTGAATCAATTGGAAGAGGATTGTCCAAACAAGAGCGATTATAGCAAGTTGTGCTGGTTGTTGAGTGTTCCAAATTTACCTGAACAGCCGGAGTACCGTGATTGGAGTCCTGCAACGGCACGACTGAAATGCTTTGAACAACTGCTTGATTTGCTGAAGAGGGTTATTCCTATTGAAAAGAAGGGTTTAAATGGCAAAATACCAAAAACAATACCACCAATTAAAGACCGATTATTGCACTTGCTAATCAAAGGTTTGTGTTTTGAGAGTTGTGTAGATTATTGTCAACTAAGAGCAATTAACGGAGTTCTTTCAGAGGATATTCGTGTCTACACCGGAGATCACATTCTGCATGGACCTTCACAAGAGAGTTCTGGTAATTTTCTGTCATGGCTGCAGAATCTCTCACAAGAAGCTTTCATCACACCATTTGAACCTGCTAATTTAGAAGTTGACTCCAAAAAAGTCAAGCAAGCCTCTGGTGTGTTTCACAAGTCTCCCAGACGAGATGATGCTGAAATTCTTTCAAGAAGCTTGTCTCTTTCTGGAAGGCCTGCTACGGCAGATATTGCTTCGCATCTGGCTGCATTAGAAAAAGGCAAAAATGCTAATGCAATATTAAACAACCGACCACATTCTGCTCAACCTGCCAAGGAAGTTTCACATTCTTATAATGAATTTCAATATAAAAGTGGCTCCAAAAGGGAACCATCTTCTAAGGTTGTCAGCAATGGATTTAATGAGTATGCAACAATTATTGATCAGGAAAATAAAGAAAGGTTGTCAGCGCAAGTACACATTCTTGACAACAACTTGCCTAACATTGATCAAGATCATCACTATACTCCTGTTGGCGAAAATAATTATGCCACTGAGTTAAGTAAAGAACAACAACAGCAAAATGTTCTGAAGCAGCTTGAAGCTCATGAAAAGCAAAAGCTAGAGCTTGAGAGACAACTTAAGGAATTATCATTTAGAGGGATCAATCATGGAAAAGCAGATGGTGAAGAGCTAGGCCAAGATGACTTGCAAGACGAGAGGCCAATGTCAATGAAATCTCTGAAAAACTTGAAAAGTGAAAATGTGTCTCATGGTGGTGATTCTCAAGGGACTCCAGTGCAAACATTTCATGCAGAAAATGGAGAAGACTCTGTCCAAAACCATAACATATTAGAAAAAGAAAAAATTAATTTTGTGGAGGACACTCCTGTTTCAGGTCATCTTTCAAAATATCGAAATCCGAACAGCTTCTCTGTCAATCAAGTTATGACATCCACTCCTGCCAGAAGAATCAAAACTAAACCAGATGACTTAAACCTGGAAGAAAACAAATTTAATATGACAGCCTCTGATGTGATACCAGTGACACCAGCAGAGCAAACCTTTCCTGTTACACCTTTGACTAATGGACCTGTAGCACTCAGTGCAGGTCATTGGGTGGCCTTAGCTGATGGCTCTGGAGTTCTCAATACCAGGCAAGTGATCAATTTAAATATTGTCTTGGACAGTACCTTCTAACAGGGCTTTCATTTAGAGCCAGGATGCCAGGACCTTTAATCGGCTATTTAAGTTTTTGTCCTGGCTATATCACTATCCTTATAAGGAAGATTTTTTAAAAAAGTAAGAGCTACAGTTCATTGCTTAGTTGAGCTTTACTTCCTGCATAATTATGAAACCAATTATATATATATATATTTATTTCATTCCTTTTGGCCTACACATGTATTTCGTTCCTTGTCACATTTTTGGCATGTGCTTAATTTTGCTGCGCTAATCGTGATATTTCTCAAAACTTTGACCGAGAGGGTAATAGGAATTGTTAAAAGTTTTTTACTGGTCTTATACATGTAGATCAGACCCCAGTTGTTCAAACAATGGATAGCGCTATCCGCTGGATGAATCACTATTCAGTGGATAACTCAATTCATTTTGCTAGTGTTTATCTGCTGGTTAGTGATTCATCTGGTTGGTAGCGTTATCCATCATTTTGAACAACTGGAGCCAGGTGCACAAAGAACAGTAGTTGGTGACCACCTTTTTAAATTATTACTCTTTTTTTATTGTTATCACCCAAACAATTTTTCTAACAGTACCAAAAAATTCATGAAAATAATCTTAGACATAGCTACTGGTGTTTATTCCAACAATGCCTTTAGATTATCAATCAAAATGTTTTGACTTATGCCAAGTACATGTTTCTAGGAGCCATAATATTTAACAGTGGTTTTATCGGATTTAAGATGGTTAATGGCCAGTGAGGCATGTTAGCTATAACCAATGACTAATTTTTTTTTTATAAATTTCAATTAATTCTGAACATTTGGATTTTTGGAAATGTTGCTTCCTGGCTCAAATGTTTCAGCTTGGGAAGACTTGGTACAGTACATATACAATTAGCCAAGCCTAAAAGCAGAACTCCTAGGTAATTTATTGTTACTGGCTGTATGGTTAGTGAAATTAAAAGGTTTTAGTGTATCCGGTTACTGCTTAATTAAATCATTTTCGTCGCTTTCTTCGATACAAAAATCGATTGCCTAACTAGTAAATTCCACAGTAAATAATCATGAAGCAATGACTGCGATATTGGTTTTTCAATAATGAAATATACTGTGGAATTCACCAGATAGGCAATGAATTTTTCTTGAATCGCTTGAGTTTTAAAAGAAAACCAACACATCCTCAGTGACTGAATGGAAAAGGAAAAAATGCCATTTCAGAGTCAACTGTCAATAGGCTGCGAATAGGAATCACACTAAGTAAAATTAGAAACCGTTAAGAATCTTTTGACGGTCAGTTCAAGGTCAAAAAAGAGTGTTTTATGTACTTTATTCCACTTTATCTCTAAAAACGAAATCATTCACATTTTGAGGTACACGCCAGCTTGGCTTGAAACAAGAATTGGAAAAATATGGCAACCAAGAAAGGACAAACTTCGAACAAGATCAGCTCCAACAAATTACCTGTATGTGCTTTGGGCCATTCCATTTTAGAGTAGCTAAAATGTCAAAATTTCAAACATA
>OX421448.1:4425000-4437500 GCA_949126865.1 Montipora capitata | reverse complement strand
AAAAAAAATGTGTTTTCTCTCACCTTCGAATACAGGATCATACATATCCATGTGAACTATGTCTGTCTAATGACATCACACATCAAAACACATGCTTTTATTGGTGCTTGAAGTCACATGATAAGTGGCCTGTGTTCCCTTACATTACATAAAAAGTTTCTCTGGAACACTCGAAATTTTTTCTGCATACACAACACCCTCTGCTTCGGCTCCATTAAGGCTGGGCACCGCCTCGTCAGCCTCACGTCTTAGCTCGGCTGACTCATTGGCAATTATATTCATTGTCATTAACCAGACATCTGAAAATTGTATTTACTCTGACTAGTTATCTAAAGAAAACCAAGTGTAATTAAGATAAGGGTTTTTGGTTAAATGTTTGCTTTGATCTGTTTATTCACAAGATTATTCTTTGGGATGGTTATTTTATAAATTGCTAAAGTTGCAATACATTTTCATGAAGACTGGGCAAAGAACTCAAAAAAATATTAGACTGAGTTGAACTTTTTTCAAGTTGCCACACATTCAGTCAACGTAAGCTTCAGCTGGAGAGACCACTGAACAGTTCTAGGTGTATTATCAAGATTTATTAGAGTTCTGGTTATATCAAGTTGTTCTCTTGAAATCCAAATTGAATCAAACTGCATTTGATAACTTGTCAAAATAGAAGGCTAGAATTGGAGTTTTGTTCTGTGCAAAAATTGTGCCGTAGAAGTGATTGTCCCTTTTAAGTTTTGAAGAAGTAACTTGAATATTGCTGTGATCATTTAAGTTGCAGTCTGGATTTGGCTTTTTCTTATGGTACTTGCTTGCCACCTTGGAAATTGGGATGAAAGTACTGTACTTGGATTGTGTCTTTATCAAGTGATGATGAGTCCTTGTTGAAAAGCA
Organism: Montipora capitata; assembly: GCA_949126865.1. Taxonomy (NCBI): domain Eukaryota; kingdom Metazoa; phylum Cnidaria; class Anthozoa; order Scleractinia; family Acroporidae; genus Montipora; species Montipora capitata. The sequence goes on along the minus strand of OX421448.1, from coordinate 4,436,612 downwards.
GATAAACTCACCCCTTTCACACCTGCCTTTAGTTATAACTTAATGAGGTCATTTCTGTTTTCACTGAATTTTTTAACATGTACTCTGTGCAATGAGAGGTGTTTTAGTGTGGAAAGAGTTAACCACAGCTCAGCTTGCGTGTAAACTACTGGACAGAAATGCCTGTTTTCACATTCAAAGTAAGTTGAAAAGGTTGACCTGTGTCTCCTGTTAAACCAGATCAGATTTACCAGACCATTGCAACCTTCTTTTGACTATTTATTTCATGGTCATTGAGGGCTACTACAGCTGTTCGATCATCACTTGGATCACCAGTTGTCTGATCACGTCTGTTGGACAGACTACATCTCTTGGAGTGTTCACTCCGTGTACCTTATATTTTCTCCGGTTTTTATTATGAAACTCCCACTGAATCTTATTTAATTTATTCTTTAAGATATTCAAGCTTTCATTCTCCCACTGAGTTAGCACAGTCACAGTGAAAATTTGAAGACTGTAGTTACTGTATGTTGTGTTAAAGTTTAAAGATAAGTGATTGACACAGGAGGTCTATTTGACACACTAGGTCTATCCTTTTCACCTTTCTGTAAAGCAATACTTAAACAATAAGCTTAGTTGTTGTTTGTGGAAATTTCAAGTTTAGAGTTACACTCTACAGGGTCGCCCTTCAGTGATCCATGTTTGTTTTCTGAAAGCTTTGATTGAATTGCGGGTACCAGACATGATGTTTTATTTTTGGGTATCTCCTGAACAGTAAAGTGTGTCATTTCCATTATACAATACAGGTACCTGTATGTTAAGGGCTCTTCTTTTGCTTCAGTGAAGCGATCAGCGATCCTTAGAATCTACTCACTTGGCTAGCTTTAGCTTATCAAACAGGTCTTATTTTCATAGTACAGCTTAAAGAAGTTTCTACATCACCTTTTTGTGTTCACAACCAAGGGAGCACCCAATATTCCAGACAGAAACTGCTGCTGTTATTTTTTGCCCTGCTTACCAAACTATAATTGAAAATATTGGTGTCCAGGACTGGCAACTTACAGACTAGAGCTGTGCAGTTTTGGAAACAATCTCATTGTCGCTTTCAAGGTGAAGATTACATCATTATCAAACTGGGATGCAGTGATCTTTAACTTAATCTGTGTAATCGTATTTTATCAAAGATAATCTTAGAAAAGTTGACTTCAGAACCCTGGCTTGAATCAATACATTCATTTTCTTTGCAGCCATCAAAGTAAGATTGACAGCAATTTATCTCATCATTCAGTGAATTGTGATCTTTATCTTTTGTCTGCTTTTATGTATGGTAATATCTATTGATCGGACAATGTACAATTTTATCACTTAAGTTATTACCTCCTTTAATGTTTCTATGTCATTGTGTACCTGTGGTTTAAGTGTGGATCTGCATTTTCATCCTTTTGAATGCAATAACATTGTTTGTAAAATAGTTTCTGCCCCAGAGGGGGGGAGGACTTCCATATAAAAAGGAGAGGGATGCTCGTCGTCTCGCTTTGGGGTGTAAATTTTGGATTTTGGTCTCACCTAATTAGGGTGTTCTAGGCAAAATGCAATCATATGTAGCCATGAAGCTCTCCTTTAGGGGTGCACGTGAAGAAAGATAAAAGTGTATATTTACACTTGTACATTTCTTCTCATAGATGAAAGTATTAGATGATAATGTCTTTGCCATTATTAAAAGTCATGGTATTTTTGTATCTCAGTGTTTTAAATTTAAAATATGGTATCTTTTAGGGGTCAAAAAAAGCCTGGGCCACGCCTAATTTGGTCTCCTTTAGGGGTTTAATTTAAAATTCCTCATGATCTTCCCTCCCCTTTTTATATAGGAGTCCCCCCCCACCCAGGGGGGGTTCTTCAAAAAATTAAGAGGTTTAACCCATTCACTCCCAGGGTTTTTCAGTGGGTAATTAACCCATTGACTCCTGGGGGTTCGCCATTGACGAGTAAAATCGTCTGGCGTTAGACAGAGTAAAATACCGGTACTAAGTCTGGCCAGTTTCGACCGGTTTGGACGTCAAAGGGTTAATTTAAGTCAGAAACTAATTATGTCTAAAAAGACTGACATGGTTATTCCCCTTTAAATTTGTAATAAATTTAATAACTTTAAATAAATGATTCTTGATTGGCAAATAAAATGTGACAATATTTGAAAAACTCAAGATTACAATGATATAAAACTAATAAAATTCATATGAAATATCTGATAAATATATACAATGTCAGCTGAAATTAAGGTGATGCGTCCCAGTTCTTAACTGCGTAGAGGATAAAGCTATTCTGGAAACGTTTCGTGTGACATTTAAGTAGTGGAATTTTCCTTGCGTTCCGGAAAGAGTAGACAGATTCAGTTATTGGAGGTAAAACATCGTTGATTTTGTCTTCAGGTCGCATTATGGTCTTGTAAAAGTGACGACAAAGCTCATCTCTGCGCTCTTTGGAGGGTGGGTAGTTTCAGATGAGTGAGTCACTCTCGGTAGGACAGGCCAGGAAGCATGATCTTTGTAGCTTGTTTCTGTATTTGTTCGAATTCGTCAAACAGGGCATTAGACAGTGAAGAGTGCCACACAGGACACGCATATTCAACGACGGGTCGAATAAAACAGCAGAAAACAGAACAAAGGTCTCTAGGAAGCACACCACTTCGCTTCAAACACCATAGAGCATAGAGACGCTTACTTGCTTTTCTGAAAATAGTTCCAACGTGCAAGTCCCATTTAAGATTAGATTGGATCGATATTCCTAGGAGTTTGGTGATATTATGAATTCGTCAGGTGTTAGCTGAACAGGGATACCATCAAACAGCAAAGGTTGCATATCAGCATTAACCTTATTGAAGGAGGCGTTAATAATCTCTGCCAGCTCAAGACCGCTTACAGTGGAACCGTTTATAACCATCTTTGAAAGAGATATAGACTTGGATTGACCGGACAGTTGTTTGATGCTATCCCACCATTTCTTAGGATTATGATGTTGGGTGTTCATAACTTTGTTGTGATAGAAGTTTTGCAGTTTAGAGAACATCTTAATTAAAATTTTTTTAGTTGTGTGTAGAACTTTTATGATTTCTGATTGCCATGTGGTTTTGGCTGTCACGTAAATTATTACTAGAGTAGGATTGTCAAAATTAGCCAGTTTCCAGGAAGAAAAATAGCCACCTTCAGCACATCTGCTGGCTACTTAGCTGCAGTGTTTCTCAAAAGATTTTGTCTTTTCTCAACTCATTAACTATTGTTCCTGAATGGCCTGAATAGTTGCTTGCTGCCAGCTAACAACAAGTGAGGACGATGTGCAAAGCATGCAAGGCGTGCAAGGCATGCAAGTCATGCGAGCCATGCAAGTCAATATGCAAGCTATGCTAGTCAACATGCATATCACGCAATCATTGAAAGCTAACCATTTTAAAATAGGTACTTATACTTAAATACTGTTTATCAGCACTATTTGAAATGAGTGCTTAGACTAAAATGAGAGACTAACATGACTCACTGGCTCGCAGGTTGTCCAGCCCCTCTAACAAGCCAGAGTTATAGGCGAACTTGTTTTGAAAGGGTTCAACTTTACTTGCTTTGAGAGGGATAGATCTTGAAGAGGTCCAAAACTATGAACTATGAAGGCAAATTTTGTTTTTAAAGTTTTCAGAACTAAGCCATTGCAACTGTCCCCTTATCATTATCAGGATAAAGAGAACTTATCTAGTTCAGTGCATCAGCAAGTACCATTGAAGAGAGGTCCCAAGGTGAATGGAGTTCGACGATCTTTGGTGCCTCAGACAGGTGCTAAACACAAGGCCACTTCTTTTGATGAAAGCAAACAAATGAGAACTCCAGGTCAGCACCTTGATAAGAATTCACAAGCTTCATCCTGCCCCAATGGTGAAACCTTACCTGGTACACCCCAAAGACAAACCTCACAGCAGCAAATGGGACAGGTCCATCGAGGGGTTGGCCAAGAGGGGTACAAAGCAAATGGACAACCTTCAAGCAGTGCAAGGACATTTGTCGTTGGCCCTAGTATGTACAACCATTTTTGAACAAATGAAATTGAATACAAAATGTTTTTGTTGTTGTTTCAATGGAGCATTGCCTAATTTCATTAAGTCCATTTTAAGAGTCAAGGACAACAAAAAAGAGGAAAAGACATAAAAAGCTTTTGTTTATTGCTTCAATAGTCTCAGATTTTAGGGGTCCTTACAATGTAGTTATGTAGTTAATATGTAGTTGCCATTAAACGAGAAGTACCTTCTGAATCCAGTTGTTCGAAGGGTGGATATTGCTATCATCATCATCATCATCATCATCTTTGCAATGTGGTGCTAAGACACCAATAGTGCGAGAAGATAAGGCTATCCACTGGATAACTCAATTGGTTTTGTTATTGTTTATCTGCTTGATAATGATTTGTCTGGTGGATAGGGTGATTCAGATAGGGCCTTGGACCCTTTACAAAACCAAGGCCTGTTCTACAAGTCATGGTATTTATTGGCAGATTCAAGAGAAGCCAATCCTGGGTTTTAATCTAACTTTGACTTTAATTATAGCAGGTTTGGGAATGCAACCTTCAGATGTCAAACCACCTAATAGTGAAGGGTACATTGGGGAAACACAGACTTCGGACAGTAAAATTAACAGTGATGTTCCCAAAGGTATGGACAGCTCGACCTTTCTTTTGGATAAATTTTCTCTTTTCTTTTCCTTTATTTTATCCCACCATTAAGATTATGAGGACATTTTTGAGCTTGTTGCATTGTTCTTTTAAGTTTAGAATCAGCTGGGGCACGTTGCTCAGTGGCATTTTACACCTATCTGAATATAGTACATGGAGAGGGGTACATGCATGCAAATTGTTTTTTTATAGTTATGCTCTTATCATAACATATACATCTTATTCAATGGTTTAACATATAATACGCGCGGATATTTTGCAAGTTGCGTAGTATTTTTCCGAGCCCCGCATGGGCAACGAAAAATACCAGCAATGAGCAAAATGTCTGCGAGTATTATATGTTAAACCATTGAATAAGAGATTTATTATTCCACTATACAAAAAGGTGTTATTTTGCTTCAATTTTATTTGGTAAGAGTGTTTCTAAAAAAATGCATCATCTGTCCTTCAGGACGCTTGCGAACGATGTAAACGGCACAGAAAGCCAGCCAAATGTCCTTTATTTGATTGTATAAACGAAATGACGAGAGACCAGCGATGACAGGCTAAATTAGCGGGCTTTGTATCATGTTGAAAACAATTTCGTTCATCGAAAACTCCAGTTCTGTCCGTATTTGCTCTGTTCTACAGTGTAATACTGTCTCATATTTTGCACGTTCTCTTGACCAAAATTAATGTGGTAAAATGACGTAATAGTGGAATAATAAATGTATCGTATTTGCCCGTCGTGTATAAGTCACAGTGTACATGTATAAGTCGACCCCATATTTTTGATGGCAAAAAAGGAATTTCTTAATTTCTTTTATAAAATGTTAAAGGGATACAGTTTTACTAATCTTGTATTCTTCGATTTCTGGAACTGTGGATACACAAAAAAATCAGGGCCTGAAGCACTCAATAGTTTTGTGGTTCAGCAATTGTTGTAAATGTGGGCACTTTGTCCTTGAGTTTCGAAAAAGTTCTCAGAAAATCGAACATGTAAACCTCAAACTAACCTGATTCATTGTTCAGGGATAAAGGGCTTTAGAGGATAAGCACAACATTACAGAAGCTGGAATCAATCTTTGAAAATGACTTCAAAAACGATGCGAAATGCGCAAGGTTTAATTGGCCCTTGATTTATAGTATCTTGCATGATAAACAAAACAATTTAAAACTCATAAACCAAACACTACGAAGTTTGCAAAAGCATTTAAATCAACCGGGTTTGTATACAGAATAAAAACAGTCAGTACCAACCAGCATTTTCATGCAATGATGCGTGCACGCAAACATGCGGTATGCGCCAGGTTACTAGGCAGTTGAACGACCATGTTTTATTTGAAGAAACAGAAATGCCTTTTTGTGCTTTCCGACTTTGGTAACCGAAAATTTCTAGTGCAGAGGTGCGAGGCAGACATGCAAGCCACGCAATGCCAGTTATTGAAAACCAACCATTTTAAAATGGGATCTTAGCACTATTTGAAATGGTGGTTAGACTTAAATGGGTTGCTTATGCAGGTACTGGAGCAGAGATTAGATAAAACAAGAGAAACAAAAGAGAGAAAACAATTTAAGCAGCTCCAAATAAAGACTAATCCCAAGTGACCAAAAATACAATGCAAGTCAACAGGCCTCACTGGCTCGCAGATTGTACCTCCCCAGTTGGCTGTTGACAAGTGCAGCTTAGTGAAATTCCATGTGTAATTCTTCCACTGTAACATGGCATGGACTGTATCAATGTTATTAACAGTTATTTAAAAAAATGAGGGAGAATGGATACATAGTTTATGTCATAGAAAGTGCGGCATACAGGGTTTTATTCACAAGTTGAATTGTTTGTGTCAAAACACAGACAAGGAGTGAATACAACCCCATACAAAGCTCTTTCTATGTTGTGAGCTGTTTATTACACATAAGACAAGAATTTTCATTGATTCAGAAATAGTTTTCTGAATGCAAATTAAAAACAAAAACTCACTAACAATAGAACCAAATGCAAATTTAATTTAATTCAACAACAAAGTACGATTTGCATGAGTGATTGGCTTGGAAAGGCCTTTACACTATCGTTAATTAGTTATACTTCCACGCGTCAAAGAGCTGTACGCCATTCTGATTGGCTGTATAGGCTTTTTTCACATGTGAAAATAAAGCGAAAACACACTGTAGATTTGTACAAATGAGCTTTATGGAACAAAATTCTCATGTTATGTGTAATAAAAAATATTACGGTACAGCAAATCACTGAAGCAGGGACAACATGGATCAACTCCAATGATATTATTGAGAGATCTCCGAATTTTATCCTTCATTGTAGCCAATTGGCTAATGAATATTAATAGTTGTTGTGTTTGCTTTTAACTAGGTAAGGAACCAAGAGTGATAGATATGACATATCGTAAACCTTCCACCAATACGCCACCAAACAACACAACAGTAACTGTTAACCATGCTCCATTTCTGGAGAAGCACAAAGAGCTCTCATCAGATACAAACTTTTACACAGTTGCTACGTTGGAGGACGTTCAGGCCATCAGAGCCATAGCTTTCCATCCCTCTGGAGATTTGTTTGCTATTGGATCAAACTCTAAGGCATTACGGGTTTGCTCAGCTGAAGGCTTGACTTCAATGCAGAGAATAGAAAGGTATTGAGTTTCTTTGCTTCTTATTATGCCTGTAAACTCTATAATAATAATAATAATAATAATAATTGGTTCTGTGGCACCTTCCATAAGGGCTTTTGGAAGATCTGCAAGCCACACCTTTTAGGTGTTCCAGTGGTATGAGGCTAGACTGTTATCAGTAGAGAGTATGTCAGACTCTTAGTTTTCCAAGTCTTTGAATATGGCATTGAAGTGTATCTTGTATGTTGCTTTATGTGGTTTATATAATTTGTTAATCCATTGAACCGTCTGGCCACTGGGTGATACTGCCTTCCCATCAACAATAATGTAGTGTCCCCCAAACTCTTCTCGTCATCTTAACCCTTTAACACCCAAACCGGCCTAAACCAGCAAGACTTAGTATTTTACTCTGTTTAACGCCAGACAATTTTACTAGTCAATGGGGAACCCTTGGGAGTCAATGGGTTAACATACACCAGGGCTCGAAATTAACAAAAAAATCCAGTCGCAATTTGCGACAAGATACGAAAATTTAGTCGCAATTTTGCAAATTTTAGTCGCAAAAATCGCCGCGCTGCATTGTGTTGTCAGCATTTTTGGGAAAAAAATATGAGCCCGCAATACATGTGTGTAAAGAAACCGCTGAAAATGGCAAATGATCGAAGGAATGGAGCTGTGCACGTAACATCGCAGCTAAATTACTCTACAATTACGCTATCTTCAGAGAAAATTCACAGCAAGAAACAAAATAATTTTGTCATTTATTTATTTTAGCAAAAGTAGCAGCAAAGTGGCAACTGCCAGCCCTTTTGTTTCGAAAGAGCGAAGGTGACAACAAGTCGCGAAGTTGTGACTTCTCCAGATATTTTAGTCGCAAAGAGAAAAATTTAGTCGCAAATGTGACCGTATTGGTCGCAATTTCGAGCCCTGTACACAGTTAGAAATTCTAACTCTTTTAACTTATTAACAACACAAGCAACAGTGTGAACTATGTTCAACATAGCTTGAAATTTAAAAAAAATCCAGATGTGAAAATTTAGTCGTAAGTTCGAAGCTTTTACCGGTATTCGGAAAGTCACTGTGCTGTTCTGTGTTGCCAGTGGTTGACTAATTAAGAGCGACTTCCTGTAAATAGTACGGATAGGTGTGCAAAATGCAAAAATCGAATTCCCTCAAACTTTTTCACAAGGAAGCCCTCTGGAAACTATTTAAGAAAATGCAACTTCTAGTTCGTTTGGATTTATATTTTTCAAGTAAAGCGATTTTGTAATTTTCACCCTTGGGAAGCCCTCGAACCACTGAAAAATGTGCTTCATATTTTTGACTCGTGTAAGGTAACTAAAACAAATATCAAAGCTATTTCGATATTACACAATTCAATGACCCTTCCTATACAAAGTACCGTTTTTAGAATTGGAGAAGATTCAAACCTGAATTTTTAAAAAAATGTCAAATTTACCCTCCTAAACAGCATTATCAGAAAGCTCGATTTCGGCAAATTTCAACGGCAAAACTCCCAACCTGGTACATGGATTGCACTGTAAAAATGGTATTCTATAGAAAGAGTAAGGCTTCCACAATCGTTATGTGAAATAAAATTTTGGGGCAACTCAAACTGCGAATTTTGACGAGCGAAAATATTTACGGTACTCGCTTGAAGTTTATGACCTTTGAACTTACAGTTGTCCTCATGAATACAAGAGCTAACCTAAACAACTGTTGAAATTTTAGCTTCAATGCGATGCTTTTCCCCATTTAAATGATTTGTAGTTATTCTTTATCTTCTGAGGGAAATTTTATCGAAAGTAACATTTTTTTAAGCTGAAAAGGAGTGCTAACTTGTACGTGCGTATTTGTTTACTGAAGCGGAAATTTGTGAATATTAAAAGTTCTTTTTCGTTTGCTGCAAGGCGTCTAGTGTTCCCATTAAAACAAAATGGTATTGCCAAGAAGAAGGTTTTCTTTACAGTCCACATGCATGGCTTGATTTACTCATGAGCGTTACACCGGGTGTGACAGCGGTGAGATGGCGTGACGATAACAGTCATCAAAATACATTTATTATATCTTTTGACATCATAATGTTTTGAGACCCTGTACTTGATAAAGACTCTTGTGAAATAGGTTTACAAAATTTTGAAACTCTCGTTACAGTGGCCACCTACAGTTATTCTCAAAAAGGTCAGGTGGTATTTTTTGGAAAGTAATCCTCTAGTCCAGACATCCAGATATCTCGCAATCATGTTCTTGGTCAATTTTGGCCTGTGATAAAGTTCAGTAGTTATGATTAAATCTCCGGTACGTTAAACTTTCTTCCTGTTTCGTTGCCTTGGTTTGATTCACAAGAGATATTAACATTTCGAAAAAAAAAAATACCAAACGGATTTCGAGTCGCATGTAAGCCCGACAGGGGGAGAGGGGGAAGGGGGCATGTAAAAATGACCTCGAAATATCTTTGCCATGTTATCCAATTTTAACAACGATTTGAGAATAACTGTAGGTGGCCACTGTAACGAGAGTTTCAGAATTTTGTAAACCTATTTCACAAGAGTCTTTATCAAGTACAGGGTCTCAAAACATTATGATGTCAAAAGATATAATAAATGTATTTTGATGACTGTTATCGTCACGCCATCTCACCGCTGTCACACCCGGTGTAACGCTCATGAGTACATCAAGCCATGCATGTGGACTGTAAAGAAAACCTTCTTCTTGGCAATACCATTTTGTTTTAATGGGAACACTAGACGCCTTGCAGCAAACGAAAAAGAACTTAGATGGAATAAATTAAATATTCCCAATTTTCCGCTTTAGTAAACAAATACGCACGTACAAGTTAGCACTCCTTTTCAGCTTAAAAAAATGTTACTTTCGATAAAATTTCCCTCAGAAGATAAAGAATAACTACAAATCATTTAAATGGGGAAAAGCATCGCATTGAAGCTAAAATTTCAACAGTTGTTTAGGTTAGCTCTTGTATTCATGAGGACAACTATAAGTTCAAAGGTCATAAACTTCAAGCGAGTACCGTAAATATTTTCGCTCGTCAAAATTCGCAGTTTGAGTTGCCCCAAAATTTTATTTCACATAATGATAGTGGAAGCCTTACTCTTTCTATAGAATACCATTTTTACAGTGCAATCCATGTACCAGGTTGGGAGTTTTGCCGTTGAAATTTGCCGAAATCGAGCTTTCTGATAATGCTGTTTAGGAGGGTAAATTTGACATTTTTTTAAAAATTCAGGTTTGAATCTTTTCCAATTCTAAAAACGGTACTTTGTAAAGGAAGGGTCATTGAATTGTGTAATATCGAAATAGCTTTGATATTTGTTTTAGTTTCCTTACACGAGTCGCAAATATGAAGCACATTTTTCAGTGGTTCGAGGGCTTCCCAAGGGTGAAAATTACAAAATCGCTTTACTTGAAAAATATAAATCCAAACGAACTAGAAGTTGCATTTTCTTAAATAGTTTCCAGAGGGCTTCCTTGTGAAAAAGTTTGAGCGAATTCGAGTTTTGCATTTTGCACACCTATCCGTAGTATTTACAGGAAGTCGCTCTTAAAAACAAAAATGGGTCCTCAATACATTTGTGTAAAGACACTGCTGAAAATGGCAAATGAATGCTGCTGTTGTTCACATAACATAGCTAAATTACACTGCATTTTTGCCCCATATCTTCAAATTAAACCAAAGTTCATTCATTTCCTTAGTTATTTTAGCTAAAGTAGTGGGAAAGTGGCAACAGCTAACACTTAACTTTCACGAGTAACCATCGTTTTAATGCTTCAGAACTGTTTCTTATGGTACAAGTACCACACTCATCAGGCAATTTTAACGACTGAACTGTTGAAATTGGAAAGCTGGCAGTTAAATACGGAAATTTGAGTGGTTGCTATAGTAAACGCGTTACATTTAAGGAGCTGCTAGGTAACAAAACATGATATAAGGGGATTATGTCAATATTTTACATTTATGTTACTCTAAAGTTCCGGAGTACATATCGGTTTCTGTGGGGGCATGAACTTGCTAATTCGTTTCTTCTGTTAAGGCTACACAGTTTTTTCTTACATATGATTATGAACTTTTCATTCAGACAAAGACTACATTTCTTGCTAATGTTGCTGTAGGGTCTACATCTTTTAAGAATTTTCCATTTAATTTGAAACTGTTTCTTTGCGTCTTGTAAGTTCCAAACATGTTTGGAAAGCTCTGTCTCATTTCTTATGTTTGAATGTAAAAGGATGTTTTGCGGTTCCTGTAGTGTTCCTTGAAGTTTGTGGCTAGTCCAACGTAGGTTTCAGTTGTTTTCTCGGTGGTGACTG
>OX421448.1:4402500-4420000 GCA_949126865.1 Montipora capitata | reverse complement strand
ATGATATTACAGCTGGTAGAACCCTCCAGCTTTTCTCTCCTCATACAATGGACTGTAGATCAGTGCGATTTTCACCAGATAATAGATTTCTTTTGACTGGATCATATGACTCTAGCATCATCCTTATGGATGTCAGAAAAGACCTAGACATTAGAATTCCACCATACTCAGTTGTAGCAAATCATAGAGACAAGGTGATCCAGTGCCGATGGCATCCAAGCCTTCCAGCATTCTTAAGCTCTAGTGCCGATAAAACTGTCAGCTTATGGGCTCCTGATGGCTAAAACCTGTGGTGAAATTCACTTTAATAACAAAACGAGACCAACACTACATTCCCTTGTAGGTCTAAGTATGGTGTGAAAATTGCTCCATCTTTGAGAGTTGCCATATAGTATTGTCTGCAGCTTTTTAGTGAGTGTGATACAGACATGGGTGAGGACAAAACTGTTAGGTCTATTTGCATAACCATGCACAAGGATTTTTTTAAAAAACTTTGATTATTTTATTTTTCCTGACAACCCTTGTCTTTATAACACTTAACTGCAATTCAACACTAGCTATGGGTACTGTCTGGAACTTGGACACAGTTTGACAAAATAATGGAACAGAAAAATTATGGCAGTCTTGCATAAAGCCCTTATGCAAAGATTACAAAGGGTTTTTCGTAAAAAAACAGGAGATTTTAGAAATCTCCAATTACCTGCAGAACATTTGCAAAATTAATAGTTTGCACAAACTGAGAGAAAATGTGAATAATTTGTCAAAAGCTCTATGTACAGGGATGTGTTGCCCACTTGAATTTATGCATGGTTGTTATTAGAAGTCAGGAAGGGGACAGGGGTTGTCCCAGACAATAATATATGTTTTTGTTTTACCTGGTGAGTTTTCAGACTGAACAGAGTAAACAGTTCAATGTCACAGTGCTTCCCACCAACTTTCTAAGTTTTCTCTCATAAAGTGCAAAAGTGCAGTATACAAAAAAAGACATGTCTTGATTCTACTTACTGTTCCTTTTGAAATCTCCTCACATACTTGCTGACTTGCTTTCATGTTAGTGACATTCTTAGTTTAAGAAAACATGTTAAATATTTTTGATGTCAGCAGTTTGGATACAAACTTAAATTTAAAACCAGGGTTTAAGGAAATGTCCATGACTTCAAGAAGATTCTAGAAAATTAATGGTTCGACACATTGCATAATAATTATCTAATATTTACTTAATGCATGTTAATGCATACATAGGAAAGGAATTTAACAATATACATGCACAAATTTCACCATGCTATGGATAATTGGATGAGAACACTTCATGTGATCACAGACAGTGAATAAGTTGAAATTAAACTGATTAAAAGGAAAATCAGGAAAGAGCAAGAAAAGAAATTAACAACATTTTAATTCAGAGTTTGAAGGTGATTTTTTTTTCATTTCTGGTCTGTAAGTTTCCACAAGTGTAAACATGTCAATCAAGGTTGTCATCTTTCTACCAATGATGGAGCAAAACAGGGTCAGGTTTTTGCATTGTGTATTATAAACAAGTATGGGGTAATAACATTTTCTTCAGTGCAACTTGGGATAAACCAGCACTCGTAAATTTTTCCCAGACTACAAATTGCACTCACCCGAATTTGGTTAGCCTTTGAAAATTTACTTGTGATGGCTTATCCCAAATTGCACCAAGACAAACAATAAACAAAACCTCAAGTTAAAAGAAAATATAATGATGTATTTACCCTGTGCAAGAAGTGTTACATTACTTTTTAATAATCATGCACTCTTTTGGCAAATGGGGTCCCTGCTTGCTTACAGAAGTGTACAAAATGCCAAAAAATTACCAGTATATACCACTTGCACAGGCTTTCATGCATGTAACATCAGGGTTATCACAGCAAAAAATCAAGGCTTTTCTCAAGACCTGTCAGTCAACTGTGGTTTGTAAATATAAAAAAAGAATATTTAAAAGAGATAGAATTGTTGCATTAAATTTATTTATGATTTCAGACTATAAATATTACATGTATTATTGTCATGTGTTATTTGAAATAAAAGTAGAACAATCTGAGAGTGTCATAAATTCAATACATTTGAGGTGTAATAGGCTATGGTTAAATAATGGTGTAAAAGTAACTTGGACTGAAATGTAGGTATTGTGTGATTTTATGGTCCAGAAAGATGCTTCAAGTTTTTAGATCAATCAAAAATGTAGTAGAAGTCCTGCATTTTACATAAAAGGACCAAAAAAAATATTGACTCAGTAGATGCTTTGATTAGCTAGCATTGCCAGCATGCAGAAGGAGCTGCAACAGTTTACAGTGCAGCACAGAGACATGACAAAATTATTACTGAATGGACATTATCATGGGCAGTGTTTCCACCTTGATCGAAATTTTCTTGTTCATTTCTATGATGGACATCGTTAGTGGGAATTTATAGACTAGAATTGCCCCTGGATAATTTCATTTGAGGGACCTAGTGGTTTCACTTATAATAAACCCTACTTATTTCAAAAACTGTATGCGGCCCAATCATTTTATGTTTTGAGATATGAATAATAATTATGAAGGGATATCGAAAATCTTTCCTCAAAGTCTTACACATTCGGAAATCGATGCTTCTGACTGTATTACACAAAAGTTATCAAATAAAATCATTTTGTTTAAGACGACTGTGTAATACAGTTGAAAGTGTATAACTATTCCAATTTTTTTTCAGTCTAATTACTGGTATGTAGAATGGGATTATTGTATGTGTATGAGTGTGTTGGATTGAGGGATGTTAAATTTTGGGCAACTAGAAAACACTGACCCCCAGTCCATGGACTTCCCCCGATGGACTACCCAAAATGAAATGGACTACCCCAAAAATACTATTTCAAGTGAGTACTATTGGTCGTAAGCAGCGTCACAATTAGTGCTAAGCCTAAACATCCATTTTAAACAGTGTTGGTCAACAGTACGTAAGTCTAAGCACCCATTTTAAAAAGGTTATTTTTCAATAATTGTTGTGATGGCCGATTACTTCATGTAAGTGAAGAGAAACTGGTGCAACAGTAGTACTTCCTTGAAATAGTATTTTTGGCGTAGTCTGTATGGGTAGGCCGCCGGGGTAGTCCATGGACTGGGCGTCAGTGCTTTCTGGTCACCCTTAAATTTCTGTGTTTTTAACATGTGATAAGCCATTTAGAAATGTTTCAGCCAATGGAAGTCTTGCAGTCCAAGGTTTGACTAAGCAAAAATACAACTTTTGTCCTATTTGTGTTTACAAGCATTTTGCAAGTACAGGACTCGGTTGTTCAAAAGGTGGATATCACTATCCACCAGATAAATCATTATCCAAGAGATAAATCACTATCCAACAGATAAATCACTATCCACCTGATAAATCACTATCCAACAGATAAACACTAGCAAAAACAATTGAGTTATCCAGTGGATAGCGCTATCTACCCTTTGAACAACTGGGGACAGGTCTTTTATCTTTCTGGTGTCAATAAACCTTTTGATATTATGGACAAATTATAGAGGTTCATTCCTGTATAATTTCCCATTCCCCACACCCAGAATCTGTGGGAGTCCCTGTTTTGTATCTTGTCATCTGTCACCATAATAATGATAATAACTTGTGGTTATGGTTTAGGATTTATATACCACACATATCACAAAGTATCATGGTGTCTTACGATTCTTTTCTCTAGGGTGAGATTGGACGTCTGTGGAGAGGAGCATTGCATGATGACCCTAGTAACGGCTGTGGAGGAGACAAAAATGTGCCTCTGGGTGCCACTATCAGCCATACTTGATCGCAACCACCCACCTGACCCAAGCAGGTTTGTGGGTGAATAAATATTAAAATCTTAGTAGCTGAGCACAAGGACTCTAATAATTGAGGAGATCATACAACATTAAGACAAATCAAAATGTTGGTTTTTGGTAAGTACATTGCCTGCTTTCAAGCCGAAAAGGACTAGGTAAGAGTCTGTAAATTATGGGATTAACAACTATTGATCCACATAGTTAGAAAGAAGAGATTTACAAAATCCCCAAGTTTCGTGTTAATCGGGCAAGTTTTGACTGAGATACAGCCATTTATGAATGTCAAAATTACAAAGAAATGTTTGGTCATCCAGGCACAGCAATGGCCATAAAATAATTTCTTTTTCGTTTCTTTGTAATTTTTTTTGATGTTTTCAAGTGGCTGTATCTCGCTTAATATTGGGTTTATTAACACCAAACTTGGGGATTTTGTAAAGCTTGGGTGTGCACTTGCTGACTGTGTGGATCAATAGTTGCTAATTCCATAATTTATAGCCTCGTACCTTGTCCCTCTAGGCTTGAAATCAGGCAATGGAGTAGAGTAGAGAACCAACAAACTCAATCCACTTGTGACATGGAGTCAGGGACCATAGTGGTGTTTGTTACTCCAAACATGACAAAAATACTCCCTGGTAATTCAAGGTTGATACACCCAAGATAACTAAGTTTTCTAAGAGGCTGGCTTGCTTGCTAATTTGCATGGAAAAATGTTAAAAAGGGAGATATAAGACCGTTAGTGTGATTCAAATGTTGCTGTATTCACATTTCCTGAATAGGCTTGTCTATTTGACAGATTAATTTATATGACATAAATTATTACCTTAGTGAATAAAATATTTTTATAAGCAAAATATCAAAACATTGCCACAATAAGATTGAAGACACTACAGGGAACAGGTGTCTTTGAAATCTATTCTAATCTCTCATGTTTAAGCTATTAATTTTCTCCCTTTAATTTCGTTCAATCATGTTCAATTTTCATAACCCGACTAGTACTTCCAAAATTTCCTTTTATTAGCCCAAGAAAATGTTATAGATTGTGAACATTCTGGCATCAAAACCCATTGGAAATGGATGTTCCCTGTCAAATCCACACAGGTTTTATCAAGAAAAAAATTTAAATAGTTTGGTCCTTGCACACCACTCTACCTTTTTCTGTTTTCAAATGACAGTGTAATTACTTTGTTTGCTTATACTTTTCTGTCACAGTTTCTTTAAATTAACTTAATGCTACAGTTTCAAAAATTAACCTTTAGAGAAACTATTGAAAGCCTAATTGAAGGCTAAGATTTTAAAGAAATACTTCATCATTAAATTTTAGCAAACTGAGCTAATTTTGGAGCAACTCTGATTTCTGTGACATGTTTTCACTCTTCTTCAAATAAATTCTTATCATTAAAGCTCAGCTGTACATTAAAATCTTACACATATGCTATGTAGAAAATAAGTTTCACAGTCCTCAGTTTTTTAAAAAAGAAATTATTCATTTTCATGTCTATTTACATTTTTCCTACAAGGATACTACTCCACAACAGAAAAATCAATGTCTTTCATGAAAGATCAATGTTCAAAACATTAAGTTACTTCAATGAATGGTATGCATGTTATGGGTGTCTTGAAAATGAAGACCCTAAGAGCCCTGAACACAAATTGAGTTGTGTTTGGCGGCATATTTACAGCAAACCTTGCATATGAAAACATAAAAATACAACTTTTAGCAATTCTGGAGAGCAAAACAAAATCATCATTCATGGTTCAACAGAACCCTCAATAACAAAAAATATTTGGATAAATTTTAATCCAAACCTTGTGTGATGGCTTCCCTTCTGTTTATTAAAGCATAATAATATTACTTTTTAAGTTTCTGTTTTAAGGAATTTTAGATCATCCTGATAAAAGCATCCCTCACATAAAGTTGACAACAGATTAATGCATAGAATAGCAGCTAGACGGGTACTGCTATTATCAAATATTGCCATTCTCAAAGTGATGCAAACATTGACCATGTTGATTTAAAATTTTAAAATCCCTTGATTACCAGTCCTTTCTACCCAGAATTGGAAGCACAGTCAAAACAAGTTTGTCTGAGTTCGCCAAGACATTGTGTACTTCTGACATAGTCTGGCTTATCGTGCTTTCTCCATTAATCTCAAGAATCTCGTCACCAGGATTAAGGAGTCCAGCCATGAATTTTGATGCAGAACAGTCCATGATACGACTGACAAAAACTCCTCCTTTGTACTGCTTGTATCCTTTTTGAATAAAAAACCCAAACAGGCCACCTGGGCTCCTCTGAAGTTCCAAAACATAAGCACCTCCAAGATCTTCACGCATCGCAACGATTTTCCCTAAGCTTTGTCCCCCTGTTGGTCGGCTGACAGCAGTTTGAGAGTCAAACCATTTCTTGGTCGATTCATTTACATGCAAGGAACTTTTTTTGGCTTTTTTGCTGAAAATCTTGCTCCTCCTTTTTCCCTTATTGGTTGTCAGCCTTGGCTTTTCACTGATTGGCACATCATTGACAATGTACAAACCAGATCGCCGACCAAATTTCCTCTTCTTTTTCTTCTTCTTTTCATCAAAACCACCTTGCAAAGAATCACGGAAAGATAAACCATCATTTCCAAAGCTACTGTTCCTTGGAAGCTCTGGCATGCTTCTCCATTTATGATTAACCATCACATCTCTTGGATCCGTCTCAGTAATTGGTTTGAGCTGATATGTGCTGAAATATCTTTCCCGGGCTGACATGTGGGGACGCAAGATAAATTCACTTTGTACACTATAAATAGTTTCAGCATCAGAATCAGGTTCATCTTGACTTCCACCACAACTGCTGCTGTCTGAAAAAATACTTCTCCGATATATGCTGGATCCTGTAAAAATTAACAAAAAAAGTTGCATTATAGTTTTATCCAACCAAACATACAAACATACTACAGCAGTAAAATAATAGTTTCAATCACTTCTCAATCCGTTTTTCCAAGTCAAAATTTGTCACCCATGCATAACCTTCTAATAACCATGAAAACATTTATTTTTTTACTCAATAACAATATGTTGGAATCACAGAAAAAATCGTGTTTTCGGTGGGGTTTAAAACTTACACGGTTTGAAAAGTGGCATAAAAGTTGTCCATGTACAAGAGAAACATCACCTTTTTCTCAGTTAAAAACTTGAAATGAAGCAAAATGCAAACCATGTTTAAAAAGAACAATAAAAATTGTCTGGGGTTTTTGCCCATCTGATATTTTTGAAGGAAAAATAAGTATTTTAATGACTTTGAACATTTTTTTTTCGCATTTTGCATATATACTTAACATAATTTCTGTTCAATATTTTTTAGGAACTTTCTGAAATGAAATATAATAATTCACTTCCTTTTCCCATTCTTCAAACCACTTTTGTTCCACTTATCAACATTAAATAACATTATATTTTCATTCAAATTTAATAACTTTTCCTTCTTGCAGCCTTCAAAATTTCGCATAATTCCCTAAAATAAATACACTGCGCCGAACGAAGTATTTTAAGCCCCTGCTATTACAATAATTCACAGCTTGCGTCAGCGGAAGATAATATTTTGCCAAAAATATACTTCAGACCCAAAGGGCTCCGGCCTTTAAAAGAAAATTAAAACTGTTTTTCGATGACTTGAACGTAAATGTATATCGAAAGAAAATTGCGTTTCTTTTCGTCTTTTGCTGACATTAGGGCCTTTTTAATTTTGTTTTAAAAACACCTGTCTAGGTAAATTACAAATGTTCCGAAGAATTACAAGAATTTATGCGGAAAGAAGTAAATTATGCTCTTCAGCCAATGACTTCCCACTATTTGAGTTGTGATGTCATTATCGAATAAACTCGAGCAGTGCTTTTAATCGGCACTTTTCACTCCACGATTCACTTTCGAAAATCGACATCGCAGTAAATGTGGCGATAAAAAAAGCAAAGGCTCTTTGATCAAACTGCGCACAAGATGCCAGATTAAAACCAAAAATGAGCAATTTGCGTGATCGAGGAGTTTCACAGTACCCGAGAAAATACAAACAAATCAAGTCCAATCTTGGCGGCAGTTCTCTGCTATTTTTAAGTCAATTTAAGTATTTTTAGATAGCTTTCTAACAAAATCAAAACATCACTACTGCGTCATTCGTACGGAAGACAGCCAGATTTAAATATAGCCGGAAGAAAACTACAAAAGCCAAAAAATGATCGTTAAAAAAAATGAACCCATACTTGTAAGAAAAGCGTCATTACAACATCGTGCTAAAACGGAGAAAGTTTTGACTTTGCTACAGACACAAGCTTAAACTCACATCTGCCTGAGAATCCTATAATTCTGTGGAAATATTGCAGAATTTGGAAGCTATTAAAATTCTTAAAAAATCCTTTTATTGCGCTTCCTGGAGGGAAACCGCCCCCGATTGAAGACTTTTGTCGATGATACTTCGTAATCACGTTGAATGTCTCAAATATAGCAAGCGGATAAAATCTGAGGAAGCTTTGATTAATTATGACGAGGAAACTTTTTCGCTGCTTCCTTTCAGTCCGCGAAAGCCAAAATATTATTTTCCACAACGTATAAACTATTGTAGGTTTGAACGTGAAAAAAAAACTCTTGCCAAATTAAGTATTTCCAACATCTGTTTGAAAATAAAACCAAACCTTTTGCGTTAACAAGCATAACCCGCAACTAAACTAACGTTAAAAACCACAATACTAGTATATGGTTCCCCAAACTATTATTTACCCACTGCCGATCACTTGCTGCCAAGACATGCAGCCAACCGTGTAATAATTTTCGAGCTTGTTTTAGCACGTGCGAGGACATCAGGAACTGAATTGTGATTAACTCATTGGATCCGGAATGAAACATTCGCTGTTACATTCTTCCATAAAATCTTGCATTTGTGGCCATCGAAAAATCAAAGCTTTGGTAAATTGAGCAATGTCTGAAAAAAAAAGCGAAGATGGTGTAAAATCTCAAAACACTCACCCCTTCGAATATTGGCACTCAACACTGATCCACTACGATTTTGTCTTGCCTGGCAATAAGATGCAGATTCGGGTATGTCGAGGCTGTCAGCTTTGATCTCTTGATTTCTATAAGCCACAGATTTTAGAATTCCTCGCCGATCTTCTCTCTGCCTCTTTGTGTCAAAATTGATCCCTCGATAATCAAGGGAATTTCTCCTTGGAGACGACAACGCTGTCATACTCTTGGATTTCAAAGGAAGGCAATGCTTTTCGCTTAACCCAAGATCTAAGCATCTTTCTGTTTCAGCAGGTCGCCAGTGTGGCGTATGAGAGCGATCAGTCGAAATCCCACTGTCCTTGTCTGATTCTACACTTTCCCCGGGATATAGAAATTGTTTACTATGCCCAAAAGTCGGAGGTGTAGGTTCCCGAGAGGTCTTCGAATGCAGGGACTCTCGATCATGGTCGATTTCATCGAACGCACTGTCGCAGCTATCCTCGAGATAATGGAGTTTCATGGCTGCTGAGAGAGGCGGCGGTTTTCTTTTTGATATGGTGACAGCGGCACGAGAGTCTTCACCACTTATTTCCACTTGTGAAGTATCTGTTTTCGCTGTTTGTATTTCTTTTCGCTCCACTGATTTCAGTTCAGGCGACTCCGGGCGATCAAAACTCACAGACTGCCTGCTCAACCTGGACGATAAAACCGAAGGGGTTCTAGAATTTTTAAAAATTTCTGGGTACTTGAGCTCCAATTCTTTAAAGCGGTTCCGTGCTCGTTGTATGATTTCTTTTTGGGCAAAGAGATCTTCTTCGAACATGACGCTTTTTCGATTCAAGCTCCTCGACGAAGAAAGATCAACCATGCTCCTAGAAAATCCATTCCTGTGGTTACGAACAGATGACAAGAAAGGATCAATATGTCTCTGCGGAGAGTAAATGTTTGCAACGTTGTCTTTGGCATCGTCGAAACTCGGAGCACCTGACATTCGGCTTTGATTTTTGTTCAACTGGGTTGAAGGGCTTGCGTCTTTTAACAGACTATCCAATCTATATATTTCCTCGTTCGTCGACATTTTTAGCATATTCAGATCTTCAATGTGGTACCCACTCCGAAAAACAGGCTGAAAATATTCTACACAACCATGTTCATCTGCGATTCCTGCGAAACGACGACTGATATTTGAGACAAAAAAATCGTTAAAAGAATTTGTTTGATTTTCTTGACGTCATTTTCAAGTTCTCGACGAGTGCCTATTCTAAACCAACCAATCGAATTTCATTTCCGATTATGTTAATATTCTCATTCCTAAAAATAGTTCTATGTTCTGTTCCAAGACGACGGTCAAGACACAATAGCAAACGCGAGGGTCTTGCCATAAAACTGTCATTATCTTGCTTAACTCCCACAAGTTCAATATCACTTGCATTCATTCAAGTCTAAAGCTTAATGCTTCAGTGCACTTTTTCTAATTTATGCAAAGACCCTTTTCAAAGTGTTAAATTGCAGTTACGATGTAAAATTGGTGACATGCACTGCGCAGCTAAGATATTTTGCCATATTTTCTTTTCAGTTTTGGATCCTATAAAACACGAAGTAAATTAAAAAATATATATATTTCAATAGGTAGATGGAATGCTGTAAAATTCGACACGGTCGGCTAAATCATACTAATGACCTCAATTGTTGTTGAGATTCCCAACCTTCGCGGATAAACATAAAGGTTATAGCCAAATAACCAAATCACCACTGTTAGGTCCTGTTACATCGCACGAATGTGATCGAAGCACTGCTCGATACATGTGACAATGACATACCCAGAATCTAAGGAGTCATTTTAGTATTTGGTGATTTCAGCGGTTAATTTGTGGATTCAGGTTTTTTTTTTTTTACATCCGGTCTACGGCTTTCAGGCAACATACTTATTATGTAGTATGGTTTGTTAAAGAAAGTCACCGAAAACAGGAATTTTCAATTCGATGCCTGAAATAAGAACTTTCCAGTTTGTGTCGATTTCTTTACATGTAAATTAATGCAGTTTTACGGTCTAGCAGTTTTTAAGAACCTCCTCAGCGACTTTTTCGCAGCTCACCCTTGGGTCCGTTTAATGAAATAAATTGCTTATATCGGATACCGCTTTACTTTGATCTTCATGTTTATTTTTATTTTTTATCTTATAAGAGTTATAAATCATTCTAAGGTGGTGTCTTCCTTCTGTACTTGTCACGCTGTTTTCGCAGAAAAAACGTTGAATGGTCGTCTCATTCAATAGGAGATAAATGATTCTCCAGGACAAAGTCCATGGCGCATTGGACATTTCTTCTCGTCCCTGCCACAGTTATTATTAATGAATTATGTTAACGAAATGTTGAAACGGTTTATAAAACACTTGTGGAGTCGAAAATATAACTTTTTTATTTAAAATCCATGTTGACTACAGGATGATTTCATTTCAGGTTTTGTCTGATTTTTTTTTTTCAAAATGTCAAGATCAGGAAGGCGAAACAGAAAACAGGGATGCAATTGGGTCTTATTTCAAATCCCATCTTTTCGGGGAATACCCAAGTTCGAATTATTGGTATTTTTCCCGATTCAGGACCCTCTCGCAAGCTATAAAACCAGCTTAATAATATATTAATTGAGAGAGGCCGGACTACTAGGATGATAGTTTCAGCAAGGTTATGAACAAGAGAGTTTTTTTTAAGTATGTAAGTTTAAAAATGTGTACGTATTTTCATGTATACAAAAACTTAGAGTTACTCGATGGTTTTCACGCTTTACGCCATTGCCGCAAACTTGGTGGACGAATTATCTGTGTCTCCGTAGACATTGGTTAAGCCTGGTTTCCATATTATCGCCCCGATCGACCCAGTCGTTTCAAATAATGTTCAGAGGCGATCGGGACGATTTTATGCAAACACTAGCCAGGCGATCGCTTGGATAGAACTCTTTCGACCCGAATGATCGAGGTCGTCTCAGTCGCCCTGGTCGTCAGCGATCGCCTGGGTAGTGTTTCGTCCCGATCGCCTCTGAACTTATTTGAAACGACTGGGTCGACCCGGAAGATCATATGGAAACCGGGCTTTACAAACCACCTACCTGCACAAAATAAATATATTATGTTTAAATTCAGAACAATTTCAAATCCAAGTCGAAATAAAGTTATATGTTATTTTGTCGATAGTGACACGCAAATAATCGGAAAAAATCCAGCTCCTCCTAAAAGGACGCGCAACCACCGAGCGCTAGAAAGGACGCTCGTGGCAACTGTCATGGGGCAAACTACAGGTTCATATCATATTAAAATTTCTTCCGGTGCAGCCTTGTTTGTTTTAGGCTAGGAGCCAGCTAAACCTGTAAGCTGATAAAGAGAGAGAGTCCTCTATTAGCATTTCTACACTTATTAAGTGTATACGGTAACCTTAAATTTGCTTTTTGAAAAATAAACTTGAAAACTTCTTTCATTTTTCCAAGGGAAACTATTCGTGACCAATCACTGTAAAGCACGTTTGGGGACCAAACTCAACACAGTGTCTAATAGATAGGTTCAAGAAAAAGCTGTTCGTTTCATTCGCGCTCGAAGAAAAAATCGAGGATATACAAGGTAAGATCTAGTCAAATCTCGTCCAAAAATTAATGATGTTGCAGTAAGAAGACGGAAATGGACCACTAAATTATTGAGTCGTCCATTTCCGTTGTCTTAATCACCTCTGAGAATGGACGAGTAGGTGGTAGGGCATTTCTTCCTTTCACAAATAAAGTGGGTTAAAATGCAGTTTTCCTTGGAAGATTATAGATAACATTCTAAATTACAAGAAGTTTGTACCCTTACAACTTCCTTTTTCCAGGTTGTAAATTGAAGATTACTCCCACTTTCCAAAACAGCTGTGGAGCTTCCAGACGTTACAAGTCCATATAGATGGGGGCAGAAAGTACTTTTAAAACCCTGCCTCTGCCCAGAATTTTGTCTTATTCAAAATTTAGGCTGAATTCATAAGAAACGCACGTTGACGCATCAACTTTTTTTTCGAGTGTTTTCGGTCGTGTGACCACAAACCGGGGACAGCTATTCTTAGAGTTATTTTCATAGAGTTATGTCGTAGAGTTAGAGTTAAGTTTCCAAAATTTTGGACTGCCAAAATCCTGAATTCAGGATTTTGGAATTTTAAAATCTTGAATTCAAGATTTTGGTAGTCGTTAACTCTAACTGTTAAGTCATAACTCTACGGAAATAACTCTTTTGATAGTTAACCTCCCAGCAACCATGTTTGCACACTAAAACGAAAGAGAGAATTTTCATTAAAATAGAGTTTAATTCCCAGGAGAACATGTCACTCTTCCAACATGGCCGCTGTTTCTTTGTTTAACTCCTCCAACGAACACGCATTATTTCGTGCGTACAAAATCTACTCAGTAATGATCAAGAACCCATTGATCGAGTTTTTTCTGATTGATTTATTGATTATTCTTTCTCTTCTCTTGTTTAAAGCATAACCTGGGAGTTTTTTAATCAAATGAAAAGTAGAGAAAGGGCAAAATATAGAACACTAATTGCCGCGCGCTATAGTCAATGAAAAGTCATGGATAGTACGTGCACTTGAATATTACATGCAAAGCTAAAAACAAGTTTCCAAAGGTAAAGCCGAATATACATAAACGTAAATAACAGTATGATACAAGAGAGGGACTTTTCAATTCTGAGAAAAATAATGACGATAAGTTGCTTCCTTTGAATAATCGCTTAGTTAGCATATTTCTGATGGATATCATTCCAAAATTGGCGTCCAATCACTGTTGGGCAGAACTTTGTAATATTTATTCTCAAGGTGTCAAGCTAGAGTTCAGCTCGTTTGTTGTCGTAATTATGTTGCTCCGATACGCACGAAAGATCAGAATTTGTGTAGGAAATCGTATCAACGCAACTGCATTTCGTGATTTATGTGCCCGAGTGATGTTTTCAAAGTTGCACGTGCCGTAGGCAAGTGCAATTTGAGAACTTTCAAAACATCGCGAGTGACCATAAATTACGAAATGCACGAGAAATGTTCATACGATATTTTGTATATTACATACTTAACAAAATGACTCTATTGGACTATTCCCATAGCAACTTACGTATTGCACTCACTAATGACGTGAATAAGGTAAATGTTCCGCAACCGCGCACAAACTACTTCAAAAACAGCCTTAGCTATAGCCACAGTGGCGCAGTTTTGTGAAACAGTTTGCCTTTGGAACTAAGGAAAGAAGAGTCCCTCAGTCAATTCAAACGACTGATTTAAGAGACTATCTAAGTCATTATTTTAAATACGGCGTTCATGGAAAGCAGCTTTTATTTTATGATATCGTGTAGGATAGTTAAAGTAGTTTACGTAGTTTTATCTATTGGTTTATAATTTTTAATTGTACATATGGTTTTTATATTGCTGATGAATTGTACCGTGGTTAAATAAAGATTATTTATAATTGTTGTTATTATTATTATTATTATTATTATTATTATTATTATTATTATTATTATTATTATTATGCATTTGTCATTGACCAATCAGAAACGCGGTCTGTTGAGTACATTGTAAGAAGGTTTTATAGCCACAGAGGTGGTCTTAAGAGAACTGGAAAGAATAAAGTTTAATTAACGATGTCAGGAAATTTCAAAAGACCTAGTTGCACATAACGAGGGGTAATGTGATCGCAAAGTGGAGATATAAGATGTTGCTGGTCAAGTTATGCTTGCCACACTGATAAAAACCACCATTTGAGGTGCAATAGAGCGAGTTTCAATCGAGTGTCGTAAAACCAAAACCAAAGTACTTACTTTGGCCAATCAAAAAGGACGGAGACGATCCAGTAAACCAATCAAAACTCGAAGTAATTACACGTAGCCGACACAAAGCGCGGGAAAAAGTGCATGCGCGAGCCACGATTGGTTTTGGTTTCACTTCTGATTGATTGAAAAAGTGGCGGGAGAACTTTGAACCAATCACTGAGTGAAGTAATGCAAAGTAATGACTTAAAAACTTGCAGTCTTACCTTCTAGGGTCATAGTATTTAACTTCGCATGTATGTGTCAAAAATACCGATACTTGCTTCTAGTTAAACTATCGTCAAAACGTTATGATAGTGTATTCATGGTACCGACTGACTGGCATGACAGCTATCTCAGTCTGAAATTCCGGCGATGAATCCCGATTTTCATCTCATTATACCGTTCCTTTGACAAGAAATCACGAAAGGTCAGTTTTTTGCTACTAGGATAACAGCGAAAAAAGCAATAATTTGTCGCGAATTTACAATGATAAAAACTTGTTAGGAAATCAAAAGTCTACGTTAACAGCACACACCAGGGCTAATCCTTAGTATCTGGCTAAAAATGTTATCACGTTTTCTCCGGCTAGTCTCGTGCTTCTCAAGTTGCCTTAACTCGTTCATGCCCAAAAACAATTCTGGGTAATTGTGTTATTCCACGAACAGGAAAGGTCTCCGATTCCCATTTCATAGATTCTTATATAAGTGTCGAGCCATCCAGTCCCACCAGCAAAATACAGCATCGATTGAAATTTTTAGCTTTCACAACCTGCCCAAATTGGTATCGGTAGAGACAAGTTCACTCGTGAACCGCCATGCCTTACAACAAAGCTTTATAGGCGTCCCAGTCTGCATGAAACCATCTCTCACCTCTGTCGCGAGAAGAGCAGACACGGTTCTTACGTTACGCTTATACCTGTAGAATTAACTGAAATGTCAATTCCTTGTATAAACCAGCATCTTTTTTCTTTTTTTCTCTTCGCTATGGTACGTATCGGAAAGCCAGAGCATTTACGCATGTGACGGAATGTTTGAAAATGAGAGAAAAACGCAGTGCCTCTGTCGCACCACAGCAGTGCCACACGATTCAGTCCGAGATTTCGACCCGTGCGATCGCTTTCGGATGCGGTTGGCCCTTCGGTGCTTTCAGATACCGACCTTCTTCCCGGTACGGTAGTGTGGGAGATAAATGTCTTTCTTTTAAAATAACATTAGCACTCTTCGAATTTTCCTACTGATTGTAATGGAGCTGAACCAAGAAGCAAAATTAACTTATTTACCAGGCCCCAGTTGTTCAAAAGGTGAATAAAGCTATCCACCGGATAAATCACTATCGATTGGATAGCTTAATTGCTTTTGCTATAACTTATTCACTGGGTTGTGATTTATCCAGTGGATAGCGCTATCGATCCATCGTTTGAACAACATTGCAGGCGTGGGTTGAGACTCCGAAACCTATAAAAGTGTGAGCGCTATCAAATTTATATACTGAATTCTTAGTTCTTAGTTCCTAAGGTATTTTATTAAACTCTTCAACGGAAGTAAATTTGAAAGTTAGGGTTAACAACTCGTCCCTTGGGGGATATGTTCTTAATTTCCCCTTGTGCTGCATCCTTGACAAGAACATACTCATTTGCCAGTTGATGACATTTTTTCGTGGGATGACTTCCGTTGGATGTCGCAGGCAGCCACGGTAACAATTCGGGCCCGTTCCTTTTTTTTTTTTTTCTTCTTCTTCTTCATAGTCACAAATGTGCATGGCCCGCGGAAATTGAATTAATCCCCAGAAACTGGGGATCCGGGGGAACAATCACAACTCCGTACAGTAATCTCCTCCTCCTGGAGGAGTTGGCTTGCTCTTGTCAAACCAGATGCACAAGTGCCTTCAGAGCATTGAGTCCATCACACCTAGGATCCTGACAGCAAACTTCTATGGTAACCCCCAGCTATCCGTTATGGTAATCTACGATCGCTCCTACAGAGAGCGCACCATGTGACGAGAGGGACGAATTCTACCAGTCCCTTGCAACAATACAATACAATACAATACAATACATACTTAACTGACCGCTCCTCATAGGGGCTTTTCAGGGCCAATGAAACAACCAACGAAACAACAACAACAAATGTTAAGAATCCCAACTGGCCGGAGGCAAACCAGTTGGCTATTTACAAGTGCAGCTGGGAAGTTGAACCAGGGACTACCAGGAACAAATTCAACGAGTGGTCAGAGCGGGTCTTGAAGAACCCGGGATCTCCGGATCTCAAGGCAAGCGCCCTAACCACTGGGCCACACTGCTTCCTGCCTCCTTTTCACACTGCAACCTACCTGGAGCAAGTAAAAAGGCACAACGTCCAACTGGTCCTTGGCAACTTTAACGCCAGGATTGGCAGTGACAGTCATGCTGAGCACCCCATGGTTGAAGGCAAGCACTGTTTTATACAGAAACCAATAACAATGGTGACAGGCTGGTGAGCATGTGCGAAGAACTCAAATTTCGTCCTGCGCAGATGAGGTTCCCACAACCAAGGGACCGACTTTGGACTTGGCCCCACCCAGCAGGCTCAGTCCATCAACTAGACCATATCCTCATCAACAGTAAATGGGTCAACTCTCTTCGGAATTGCCGTGCATACAACTCTGTTGAACTAAACTCTGACCACAGGATTCTAAGCATCACTCTCTCAATCAGTGTTAGAACCTCGAGGGGAAAGCCGTGCAAGCGAGTCAAATTCAACTGGAACAAATTGCGCGATTCCGCCATCAGAAAGCAGTACCAGATCGAGCTGTCCAACAAATTCAGTGTTTTGCAGGTTGCTAACAGTAGCGTTCCCATCAGTCAGAGATATGATCATTTGAAAATGCAGTCCATGAAGCGGCAGAAAGGGTGTGCCCAGCT
>OX421448.1:4390000-4397500 GCA_949126865.1 Montipora capitata | reverse complement strand
GACTAACAATTAATTTGAAACCGAACAAAATAATGTTTGCAATCAAATTTGCACTACAGTTTTCTTTAAAGAAGTGTCTGTATAAATGAAATGAATTTTAGAATCAATTATTTTCACTTTCGAATTTCCAGTGTGCTGCCACGTTGCATAATATTGTGACCTGTTACCATTGCCCTTAAATTAAGTTATTGTTTTAGAACAATACAGCAACCATGACACGTCACAATTAAACAAGATGGCAGTGCTCAGGAAATTTGAAAGCCAAAACAAGAACACTTTAAGTTAGTGTTTTTGAAATTCATCTCTTTCAGATGGATGGTGCATAACAAAATTGTAATCGTATGGGCCCGACAGCAATTAAGGATTAATTTCATGTGTATTTTCAAAGTTTGCACAAAATTGCCCAAGTCATGAAATGACGAGGCAATTTAGAAAACATTGAATATACAAGTGAAATAACTATTATCCTTAAAAGTTAACCCATTCAGCCCTAAACCGGCCTAAACCAGCCTACTTAGTATTTTACTCTGTCCAAAGCCAGATGATTTAACTCGTCATTGGGGGACCACCAGCAGTCACACTTATTATTATTATTGCATAAGGGCTTGGAGGAAAGAACCTCTTGTAACCTTGCTTGCCATGACTATAAGTAAATGTTCACCAATCAGGATCAAGTAATCATGCCCTTATGATTAAGAACTAATGATCCTCCATCTTAGCCAATCAGCAGTCAGTAATTTTGTCCATTATGCCAGAAAGGTATTTATCAAAATTGCTACACTGATATGCTTATTCCATAAAATGTTCTACCGTACAATAACAATGGAACTTCGACAGACCAGACACAAACATAAAATGAAAATATGACCCACCATCAGACAATCTGAGGACCTTCTCTACTTTGAGAACAGTTTGTTGCAACTTGGAGTCTGTCATTTCTAATTCATGTCCAAAATCATCTAAGATTCTGACAAAATACAAAATTAAATATCTCCTCATTCCATCAAATTAATAAAACATGGCTTGATAACCTGGGGTTTCAATAACTTTTCCAGTAGATGACTGGGGTAATCAATGTAAACGGCGGTCACTCTTACCTTTTACAAGGGTTTGAGTGAAAATCAAGGCAGAGTAGCCGGCGGTAAGAGACAAATTTCTGACAGACTCTGGTATACTACCGGTGACCGGCTTCTAATGAAACCTCTGGATAACATATACATATTGTAGATAACTTCTTACACATCGATAACTTCATGTTATCAATGCAAGAAGGAAATAGGACACTTTAAAACAACTTTCAGCAATCTCATGTACTTTTTCACTGAGTGGGAGGGCTGGACGAGAAAATATTTTCCCTGAGGTCATGACATACGAACCATGCTGCACTTGGTCCGCCCTCCATGACCAAGGGCCAGATATTTTCCTGTCCAGCCCGACCTAAACTCAGTCACAGTACGCATTTTATCATATGGGCTCTTTACAGTATTCTGCCTGTTCATGAGCATTAGAAGACGAAGTTTGCCTTGGACAAAAAAGTTACAAATTTGCACAGAAAGATTATCTAATGTGTTGTCTGTATTATTTTGCTTTTCTGGCTGTGAATAACTTGGATGTTTAGAAGCCACAAAATCCTTCAAAATCGCACCACACAGGGAAGTTCCTAATGGGGCTGTATGTACGGCTTTTCCCCGCCCTCCTCATGCCTCCCCAATAGTTTTACAATGGAAGCGCGGGTGGGGCCATACAGACCATATTAACCTTCTCACATCCTACAGTTAGCTTGGCCAATTCTTGGCCAAAAAAACTACCCTCAATCTAACATCAGAAATCAGAATATTTAAGCACAACAGGTCTCTACAGTTATCAATGAGCCTGCTAAAATGTTATTGCTGAGGTTTAAAGTCCTACTTCCGTAAAGAAAATTTCCTCCCTTTTTCCTTTATATTCCAAAGTTTGTTTTCCTATCACTTGCCTAGCACAATTTTGTGTCTGTTTTCAACAGAACATTGTTTTTTAAGTTAAAAGACTTTTATTGAATGGTCTGCCATTACTGGGTACTTACTTATAATCTTGAGAGAGGTAGGTCAAGAAAAAAATTATGTCAAACACTCAATCGCCTATTAGTAAGAATTCACTGTGTTTGAGCACAACTGATAATACGAGCACGCCGCACTAGAGTTTCGGGCTTTCAAGTTACTAACTTTGTGTCTTGCATCACTCATATAAGTTGCATTTAGAGTTGACTGAATATTTGATGTCACTCTCTCATCGATCCAGCTCTCTGGAACCTACAGGTCAGTTTTAAACATGAGACCTGTACTCAAAGGAAAAAACTTTGTATCAAAATTGAAGCTCAAATTTTTGCCAATCAAATGTTCAGCAAACAAACCTTTAAAACTTGAAGAACAAGACAGTGAATTTTTGATCATAGTGAAACTTTTCCAATTTCAAACTTTCTTAATACAAGTTTCAATTTATTTTTCACTGGCTTGCATTCAATACTGTGAACAGAATATACAGTCAAGAAACTGGTTTAAAAAAAATTTAAACCATGTATTGAAAACTTTACACTTACAAATTTTGCTCTTCAATTTCGTCTCCTATCTTCTTCCCCATGGTTTTTAGCACTCCAACACTGTGTCCCACCATATCTAACTGTTCATCTTGTGCTCGAATCATCAGCTTTCAAAAAACAAAATATGGTTTGTGATTAGTCGGAACCCACTTCAAATGCCATCGTCAATAATTTAAGAGTCAAACCACAACTTCAACATTAATTTTGAACTCCCCCACCGGTCAAATGTGACCACCTAAGCAATTAAATTTCTGACCTGGGTTGTTCAAATTCCACTTCCCTAAGTCAACTGGTGATTCAAATGCTTCATTTTATGACCATTTCTGATCAATATACAGTTAAAAAGTATGAGGCAGCAAGGCATGTGAGCCAGACAAACTGGCATGTGTAGCCACCCTCGCAAGGTGATGCAACAGCTGAAAACATCACAGAAATAAAAATTGTGGGAAATTGAATGAGTTGAATTTTTTGTGACAAAGTCAAGAACTATGACTTGTCACTTGTGTAGCCGTGTTGCAACATTTTGCCTTGCATTCGTGACAATTTGTGATGCGTCAAGGGGTTATTGAGCCAATCAGATGCAAGAACGTCATCAATGTTTGGGTTTTCACAACATGGCGGATGCCAAGTTGTCACCAAGTGTAGCCACCACTGCTAGTTGGCAACGCCACAATTTTAAAAAAAATTGCATCACCATTGCAAGCAAAAAATCGCTTGTGTAGCCGCAGCTTTAGGAGGCAAAGGGTTAAGCATGAAAAAGTTTACAGAAAGGGCAAGCTGAGGTTAGTGTTAGCTGTTATATGGAAACTATTTGTTATGCTTCGCTGCCTCATATACTGTATTGCCAAAACAAAACATGCATCAGATGATCAAAAATATTATTATGTCTCCAACACAGCCACCATACAAGTTCAATATTATTATTATAATTCTATACCACTTTTTAACCCATTGACACCTGAACCACCCTGGACTGCCCCCATTGACGAGTAAAATCGTCTGGCGTTAGACAGAGTAAAATCTGTTAAGCTCCACTCCTAGTAGTCAATGGGTTAACAATGTTGTGTCTAGCCCTTTTACCCCTGAAACCACCCCTATTGACGAGAAAAATCATCTGGTGGTAGACAGAATAAATTGTTACCCTCTACACAAGGGTACACAAGCTGCAACCTTTGGACATCATCTTTTTACTCTAAAATCCTGGCCAAAACATTTGTGATACTTTTTTTCTGCTACCAAAAAACAGGAGTAAAAAGGGGTGTGTTGCCAAACATTTTGGCTAGGACTGTATGTCTTCTCCCTTGAGGTTGTACAAAAATATCGTTCAAGGAAATCAAATCAAACTAATTGAGTAGAATTTTATTGTTAGTGAAATTATTAAGCTCACCTCCTGTTGTTGTTGCTGGTCCACAATAAACCCTTGATTTGACTTTTCTATCTCATTATCCAGTCTTGAGTATCTGTCTTTTGGTTTATCATTTCTTTTTCCTAAAAGGGCCTTAAACCAATGACATTTTATTGAAGAAAAGTATACAGACAGTCCTGAGCAAATTGGTTGTATTTCTGCATCACATACCACAGAATTGTTTATTGCTTACTGAAGAGTTTATCCATTACTAAATATATGTAAATATATAAAATAATAATAATTCCACATTGGTGAAATATCATTCCATTTTGCAACTAGGATATAAACTTTAAGGTGATAAAAATTCCTATGCCTACACTGTATAAGCATCTGAGCAATTCAACAAATTACAAATGCATGGTTGAATATTTCAAATCTGTAGATTCAGCTGAAACTAGGTTCTACGTCACCGGTTGAAACCGGCATTGATGCAAAGTTACAACACAACACACAAAAACATAGGCAGGGAATCCTCTAAGGAGCCATGGGGCTTGAGAGACAAGGATACCCCTGAGTTATCAAATTAGCAAGGCTTATACACAGTAACTTTACTTCCAAGTATGTAAGTAAATATGCATGCATGTAAGTATATGTAGGTATTAGTAAAGTCTTTATTTAACGAGGCTAGCACAAAATACATGTAGCATAAAAATACTAATAAACTAGTGGCCCTCATTACAAGATGAAAATAATTAATAATTAAAGCTTGCAATAAAATTATTAAATTATGTTAAATTTAGCATATCTAGTCTGCCATGAATTGGTCTCACTGGTAAGTACTAATAAACTTGTAGGATAATCATAACTGAAGAGCATAACAGGCTACCGGTAACTCTAGAGAATAATTATCGAATAATAATAGTAAGTTGTTGAGGTTAATAATTATTGTGTGTTTAACATCTAGGAGATGCAATCAACATTACTTTTTTAAAAATATCTTACATCTCTTGATGAGTTTTCCACTTTAGCTTTAGCAGATGGACTGTTCATGTGTTCCTTGATGTTATTTACACTGTCTCTTGTCTGTTTTATGAATTGCTTTCTGTGATGAACCTCAGTGATATCAATGTTAAATTTCCTTGGATTTGCTTCAACTATCCCTACAGTTTCATCAAGATCTTCTAAATCCCATTCAATACTTCTAAGGTTGTTGCGTAGTTCATTTGTTGTCCAGTTATATTCATCTTTTCCAACCGTACGAGGATTGTCCAACAGATCTTGCCACCTTCTATACAGACTTTGCACATTGTTAACCGCTTTTTGCACTTCCCTGAAGAATCAATGATCAAATAGGTTTGCCTCAAATTAACTAAAAATCAGTTCATCAAATAAATTAAAGAGATTAAATTATTGTAAAAGAAAAGAATATTCTTTACCTGTAACTATCTTTTTAATTATTGTGTATCTCGATATTAGTAGCAATAGTAGCAATATTAATTAAGCTTTGAACACTTACGAGCGGATATACACATAAAAACTCAACAACATAGAAACCAGAAACTTCATTTACATATTCCAACAACAATTGGGTAAATAAAGTGTGAATGCATAATTACATGTCGTTTTAAACAAAATTTAACCCAGTAATGAGCAAAATTTAGAGTTAGATATTGGGTAATCATCTCCAAAATAGTGATCTATTGCAAAACAAGTTTCAGTGAGGCGCGAGACGCTAAAATTTTTCAAGTTCATACCTCGATCGGCAACAAAATGTCATGCTTATTAACTTAATATTTTACAAGTGATTTTAAATCTTAAACAGAATGAAATCTTCATGGCCTCGTGGTATACTCAGTCTAAAGTTCAAACAGTTATATTTCAAGCCATGAACACAGTTCCTTTTTTTTCCATATACAGTAATGCTAAAAGCATGACAAAACATGCATCAGGAAAGCCAAAGAGGGTGAATTTTCATACTTACTCTTTCACAACGAAAAACGGGTCTTCCAACGACATTTTGGCCTTAAAGGAATCTTGGATAAGCAGAATAGTCTTGACGTTATTTGAAAATACAACGCCGTAGTTAAACAAGACTGGCACTACGTAGAAATACTCTCAAATATAAGCCAAATACAAGCTGTGTCGCTCCAGTTGAAACCCGCCATTATCACGTGACAAGTATTCCAAATCACTTCCGCTATCTTTTGAGGACGCATTTCCGCTTGCTCTTGTATGCCAAGCCAAATGTATCAATATCAGGAGCCCATCACCCGGAGCGTGCAACTTCACTATTTTCGTGCAACGGCGTTTTCACAAGTAAGGTTATTTTTAGATTGAATTTCCCGCTAATGAGACTCCCACAGGAGCCCGATGACCAATTACAAGAAATTAAGCTGACGTCATAGGGTCACCGAACCGAAACTGCCTTTGTTTTTTGACCTAATTCGCGGGAAGGGCTAGTCTAAAAATAAACCTACTTGTGAAAACGCCGTTTCACAGACGCTGTATGGCAGTTGCACGCTCCAGGATGGGCTCCTGTCAATATTCAATAGCTCTATTTTTGTGATTCAATTTACATGCAATATTCAGTCCTTATTTATTCATTTCAATCTCTGCATTCATTTAATTTAGTTCGGATTTATTCAATTTAATTTATATATTTAATCAATTCAATTTCTACAACTGATTCCAGCTGGCTGTAATCTGTGCTCCGTATGGCGGCTGCCAGAGGGGCCATTCCATGCTTCCGGTTCGACCTTGTTGAGCTGCGTCGTTGCTGTACTTTGCGACGGCGATTAGCCGCGACAATTATTATTATTATTATTATTATTATTATTACTATTATTATTATTATTATTATTATTATTATTATTATTATTATTATTATTATTATTATTATTCAAGTGAAGCTATGATCTTCGCAGTTATGTTATTTCATATACCATTTCATCACTGATTATTATTATTATTATTATTTATTTTTTTTTTTTTATTTGGCCTTTATTCAATTTAGTTTCTATATCTATTCAATTTAATCTGTCTTTATTCAATTCAATTTCTGTGTTCATTCAATTTAATCCTTGTGTATTCAAGATGGTCATTTTTAATTGCCTTTTAATTTAATTTTTGTGTCGAGTCAATCTAGTTCGCATCCATTCAATTCCTTGTCTACATTCGGCCAATTCATTCCGTACATCCATTCAGTTTAATCCCCATTCGTTCAATTCTTACAGCCATTCAATGTTCGCACATATTCTTTCAATGTTGGGGTCTGGGTCGAGAGGTAAATTCTGCTAGGACGATGGTGGGAGAAAACGACCTTATTATAAAGATGGCGGCAACAGAAGAGTACATTGATGAGGAAGGAAATTCCGAGATAAAGAATTTTCTTGACCACGTGATACGAAGGACTGAGGAAATTCTAAGTCAGAGTTCATTTGGTAGTAACGACCGCCATGCAGCAGTCTCAGATCATCCAACTGTTTTACGTCAGTTTCGTCGGTAACTATAGTCGCCAACTGATCTGGTACTCTTATCGTTCTTTCCAAAAGATCTACATGGGTTAAAACCTCGGAAA